>VYYJ01001764.1:0-27309 GCA_021029165.1 Cyphoderus albinus
GTTTTGGCTGTACATCAGGAAAAGCGCAGCTCCTCCGAATACAGCGCTGGTGAGTTGGTTCCACATGGAAAATTCGGTCTTGGGGCTGAGAGAAAGTTCATCCTGGAAGAAAGTGCAAAAAAAGAAAGTTAAGTGAAAGTCAATTTTCTAAAGACAAAAATAAGTTTTGATTTTCATTTTATTTTCATACCAAGGAAAATGATTTTCCCAAGTTGATCCTCTCGTCGAAAATGTTATTGGCCCTTCGTTCTTCCAACATGGCCCGTTGCTCCCTGACCTCTCGCCGGGTATCGTCCTTGTTGTTTGACACCCTGGTGTCTTCTCGAACTTCTCGGACGACGCGTTTCATTTCCAAGGCGGGGAGGTCGATAATGCGTCGGGTGTCCATGCGGCGTTCATCAGCCTCTCTGACAGCACGGCGAGTGTCGGTGTCGCGGACAGTTCGTCTTGTTTCATCTCGGACCATTCGTCGCTCATCTGCCTCCCGAACAGAGCGTCTAGATTCGTCGCGGACCATGCGCCTCTCGGGTGCATCTCGAACAGTACGTCGGGATTCGTCTCGGACCATGCGGCGTTCATCAGCTTCTCGGACCATTCGCCGTTCATCTGCATCCCGAACAGAGCGCCTGGACTCATCTCGGACCATGCGGCGTTCGTCAGCCTCTCGAACAGCACGTCGGGTGTCAGCATCCAGAACAGAGCGCCTGGATTCGTCTCGGACCATTCGTCGCTCATCTGATTCCCGAACAGTTCGTCTGGCTTCATCCCGGACCATTCGTCGCTCATCTGCCTCCCGAACAGAGCGTCTAGATTCGTCGCGGACCATGCGCCTCTCGGGTGCATCTCGAACAGTGCGCCGGGATTCATCTCGGACCAAGCGGCGTTCTTCAGCTTCTCGGACCATCCGTCGCTCATCTGTGTCTCGAACAGAGCGGCGTGATTCATCTCGGGCCATCCTTCTCTCAGGTGCATCTCGAACAGATCGTCGTGATTCGTCTCTCACCATTCGCCTCTCTGAGGCGTCACCAACGGAGCGCCTGGCTTCATTGCGGACCAAGCGACGTTCATCAGCCTCTCGAACGGTTCGTCGTGATTCATCTCGGGCCATTTGTCGCTCTGAGGCATCTCGAACAGTGCGTCTGGACTCATCTCGGACCATTCGTCGCTCATCTGCCTCCCGAACAGAGCGTCTGGATTCATCCCGGACCATTCGCCTTTCAGATGCGTCTCGAACAGAGCGTCGTGTGTCATCTCGCACCATTCGTCGTTCCTCCCTGGATTCATCCCTCACTGCTCGGACCATGCGTCTTTCTTCAGAGTCTCTGACCATTCGTCGGGTGTCATCCCGAACTCGTGAGTCTTCCCTGGCCATCCTGCGGCTCTCATCGCGGACTCTTGCACGCGCTGAATCTTCTCGAACAGCTCGGCGTGACTCTTCCCGAACTCTGAATTCGTCCCTCGCGTCTCTCACCATGCGTCTGCTTTCGTCTGATGTAACATGGGCAGATTCGTCACCCCGGACCACGGACCTCCTGGTGTCCAAAGACCTTCGCTCAGCTACTTCTCGAGCCCTCTCTTCTCGAACCAGGCGTCGCTCTGCTGCTCTCGACTCAATTCTGTCCACGCTCCTGCTAGCTCTCACTCGTCTCGCTTCCAAGCGACGGTCTTGCTCTGTTGGGGTAACACGCACCCTCGTCAGTCTGTTGGTCTCTCGAACATCATCTCGAGCTAAAGTTTCTCGAACCCTCCTGCTCGCCAGTGTCACTCTCTCGTTGGGCACCTCACGAGCAAGACGGACCCTTTCTTGATCAGGATCTGTTCTTGTTCTGGCTGGAGACACGCTTCTCTCGAGTCGCCGCTCTTCCAGACGCACATCTCGAACTCTGGTTTCCCCTGGCTTGCTGAATCGGAAATCGAATCGGGCTGAGGTATCCCGGCTGAGATCTTCAACGCGGCTGGTGCTGAGTAACGCTTCAGAGCGAACAAGGCGTTCATTTTGTAACAGACAGAGTTGAAATAGGGCCAAGCTGAGAAAAAATGAATTCTTCATTGTACACTTTCCCCGAAAGCTTTTCTCTCTGAAAACCTCGATGGTGGTACTTTTCTCAGGTTTTTTCAAAAGTTTGTTATTTAGCTATTTAATATTTAAATAACACTATTTAAAAAGTTAACTATTAGGAAAGATTCTATGGGTCGGACAGTTCAGGTCACTAAGTATAATTTTCTGGCTTAAATTTCTGAATCTGGAGTGGCCGAGTCGAGGTTTTCTTGAGAATTATTCAGAAATTTGGAAGATTCGAAGAACTGGAGAAAGCTGACTGTGAAGACTTGCTGAGTCTTCGTGTCTTTTTATACCAGAGAAACTCAAGGAAAAACGAACGTCAGCCGAAATATTTCCCCATCTGGAGAAAAATGGTTTCCGGTGAAACTTTCAAATTGAATCTTATCATCCGATCATGAATGTCTTTTCATGACTCAGTTCAGTGGCTCATTTCATTTTCACTTCAGTTAAACTTCTTTGTAATTGTAGCTCTGCTTTCCCCACATTTTTTTCTTTCCCCGGCTGAAAATCAATTTTAAGGCCAATTACATCCCTAATCTTGGCCCTCCATGCATGATATTTATTTGCAAGTGCAAATTCCATTTTTAGCCTGGATCACTTGGAAATTGAAGTTTTATTATGAGTAGGCGTTAATCAACTTCATTCTGTATGACTCTACTACGTCTCTGCTTTAATCCACTCGTTTCATTCTCATTTTCATTCTATTTTCTCTTTCAGCTTCAACTTTTCAGCATGTTTATGATTTCCACATCAGACATCCACAATTCCCCAACTTTTCTCCTACTCTACTAGTACATAACAAAGCTGAAAATTGGAATGGGCAGTGGAGCGTGGTTATCATCAAGTTGCATGCACGCCACTTTTCTTTTCTTTGGAGAGTCGCATCATTCTTAAACAGACAACAGCAACGTAACAGTAGCAAAATTTTAGCAAGTCTCAGTTTCATTTCAGTAATAAAAAATTGCAGCGTAGCATAAAAAATAAAACATGTCATGTCGTGTGATGCGATGTGATTCTAAATAGTGACGATGACGCTGGTGTGACATGACGCAAAAAGCAAAGTTATAAAGTTATAAAGTTATAAAGCAAAGTTATAAGGCTAAAGCCTTAGCCTTGAGCCTCTTTTAAATTTTTGTATGAAAAGTAAAAAAGTCGAACTCATTGATTTGCATGATACCTACCTAAACCAACTTACATAAGCATTTTGAGTTGAGTCTGGTGAATTAAAAATTGTAACTCGTTTTATTTACTTAGTAGGTTACAGTTACCTTTACGTTTACACGCTTCGTTGATGATTAACTAAGAATAAACAAAGACATTTTTTAAAGTCGAAAAAAATGTCTAGGTGTGGAATTAAATAGTTTACCTGTCTATAATAATTTATTACTGCGAGGTGTCCTTAGCCTTTATAATTTTTTTTCTTCTTTATTTTCTGGATGATTAACTAATTTATTATAATAATAAATAACAATAATAATCCTCATTTTCTCACTTTGTGTCTGGTCATTGATATTGAATACTCTGTTAAAGTAGGTGAAATCGTAAATCTAGTATGTAATAAAACAGATTTTTTTAGACCAACTTCCACATGCATTATATAGTTAAATGGTAAAGTATTAATTAACATTTTCATAAATAACGGCGATATTTTATTCTATTATTTACAAAAGCTAGAAAGAAAAGAATGTTGATGTTGAATGAGTTGCATAATAACAGTAATAACAAACGGCAAACTATTTTAGAAAAAAAGGTTAAAATAAAGCAAACGTATGTTAAAACTGTTTATGGACGTTATTTATGTTTTATGTTGAAGGAATCCAGAAAAAGGAAAATCGACTTGATTTTCTCACGGCAATGTAATCTAATGTAAGTTAAAGGAGAATTTAATGGGAGCTGTGTACCATTTAACTTAACTTTGCCCTTCGTCTTGTTCTTGTCGTCATCATCATCATCATCATGAGTTGGAGCGAAATAAATTAATAATCCAAAGCTTTGCACATTCCATTTCTAAACTGAGTTATTAACTGCTACGTTAAATACTCTATGCTCATTTATTGCATGATTTAACTTAATTTACCTAAATATTTTAATTGAGCTCGAACTCATTCAAAAAATTACTTTTGTTTTCCACCTCCACGTACACGTCCACCTCTTCCCCATTTTCCATTCATATTTAATAGCCTTATTATTTAAGATTTAATTGGACTTCTCTTGACTTAATGGAAGCTATTACTAACACATTGTTAGTGGCTACTCGCTACTGTGTACTGTTTGATTCGTTGTTGATTCTTTAATTCTGCATTTAGATTTTAGTGTCGGTCGGTATTCAAAACTAAAGCTGATTGATGCACTAGGTCAGTCAGACTCGGCAGAATAACAGTTTAAAATTGACTAATTTTACATTTATTACATGAGTTAAACGCTTCCAGCATTCCACAAATTCCTCCATCTAATACCAGATTAAATTCCCACCACTTCACTTGTCAAAATGAATTTCCAATGAGAATCTCTAATTTTGCCACGTTTACATACTATTTACAAGAAGATTAAATTGTTGGGCTTGTTTGATTCACTTGATAAAATTTTTCAGTTTCAGTTTCATTCTCAGACGAATCAGAAACACTTCCCTCTTTGATAACTTAAAGCTCAGCCTTTGCCATTTTTGCCAATATATTAAATAAAAATAAAAATGGTTTCTAATCTTTTACACATTAGAAACATGCATCAATTTTTTAATCATTTTTCCTTACGGGCATTGCCAACAGTGCCATGATAAAAATAAATATGATATGATTATGATGTGAAATGGCTTTAATTTTTCCGCTTTAATCGCGTTTCTTCCTTCAACACCCTTCAATCTTACAATTACAACTTTACAATTAGCGTCGAACCGTCAAACATCATCACATCATTCAACCATCATCAGATTTTCTTTGTATTATTTATTTATTTGTATTTAACTGGTGGTGGGGACAAAAATAATTGAATTTTAAAAAAAACTTGGACACAATTGAAACACAGATTAAATGAATGAACTTGGTCGCGTGTCTCTGACCTATTTTTTTCCTGAGAAAAATTTTCAAATGACAATGGGTGTTTACTATCTCGAGTTAAAATCTCTGGTGAGTAGTGTGATTAGTGATTAGTTTGTGATTTAACATCACATGAAAATTAAAGCGAGATTCCTCTTATTGTTGCTTATACGTATCAACGTATCGTCATTAAAAATAAAATTAATCTTTGTGTCATACCGCATTAAAATTTCTTTTCGACTTTTGGTGATAAACGTCCATTTTCAAACTCAAAGAACCTCGAATTCCAAGAAAAGCTGCAGTATCTAACTCAAAACAAAATTATTTATGAAGCAGAGCCTGCAAAAATTAAAATGAACCTTAGCGAAGAATTTCTACGTTTTTTACGTGTCATTTACAGAAGAAGGTACATACGTATTAATACCTACAAAGTTTGTATGATTAAATACTTTACATTTTACATCCTTAAAATTCGAAACAAACATGATATGATACTCCTCTGAATCATTTGTTTTTTGCCTCGATTAAAAAAAGATTCTCATCGAAGGGAAAATCCTCGAAAAAAAGTTGCTGCTACTAACCCCTATCTTTTTCAAAGAAACCTTGATTTTTTTTCTCTATCAAATCACATCACATTACTCACACAATAGACAGCATTGGCGATTTTGCAGAAAGAGAAACAAAGCAATTACTTAATTTAATAAAATATGCAAAAATGAGAATAAAACTTTTAAAGTCGCGTTTTCCACACGAACACGCAAAATATTCATTTCATGATAAAATCCACAAGTTTTATTTTATTTTGCTCGTTTTTTACATTTTTTACACATCACATGTACCTTATTTATAAAAAAAGTTTTTTTGCATCGTATAAAAAAATATTTACTTGATACATTTTTTTAAAGAAGATTTAAAAATTAAAAATTAAAAACATTTTTCATCACAGTCGTAGTGTCGGGCACAGTTTAAAAGGTGTAGAGTTGGAAGAAAAATGAAACCAAAGTTTAAAAAAGGTAGAGTTAGAGAAAAAAAGAATTTTTAGGATTTTTTAGGTTGAGGGTTTTGACACTTTAATTAAATAAGAGTAAATTAGGTAAAGTATAGACTTACAAGACATGAGAGACGAAAGGTGTTTGAAAGACAATGGAGAAGAATTATATTATTATAGTTAAGTAAAGTGTAGTAGGAGCTTAATTAAAGAAGGCTGAAGTTCACTGACAACAAAAATTCCTTTGTTGAGTAGGGGAAGGTAAAATGATAAATTGACACTGACAGTAATTCATCACCCACCAAAACCAACCAACTTAGAATCATTATCCTTATAATAATAATAATGTTATTTGTCTCATTATTATCATCAACAATCAACATGAACATCGACAAAGAAAAAAGGCACACGGCTAATCAGCAAGAGAATGAACAAGCTGTTCAGAAATTAAGATATTGTATGTCATCAAGTTAAAGTCAAAATAAAGACAAGACGAGACAAGAGGAAATTCAGAATAAAAAATTCAGAGTAGCCCTGAAGAAACTGAAAGAAGAATGAAAATAAAAAACTCAGTCAGAACAGAAAGAAAAAAATAGGCAAGAAGACAAGGTTGTAGAAAAAAGGTTTTTTGCTCGCATTACATAATAATAATTATTATTATACTTAATGACAGCAATAAAAAAGGGTTCTCTGCGAAAAAAAAAGTTCTGAAGAAAAGGACAGAAAACGCGAACTTTAAGAGCAAAAAGATGGAAAAGGAAGTTCATGAGGGCATTGTGAGACAGAACCAAGTGGAAAACTGGAAACAAAGAGGAAGTCAACTGGAAATGAAAAATGAGAAAAAATAAAGATTTTTTTTAAAAGAAGAGAAGCGAAAGGGGACAGAGCAAGAAAAAAGATGAAAAACTTTTAATTAATTACTCTGTGACGTCACTCGTTTCCACTCTGCCGCTTCTTGCTCAACGTTTTTGAGTAACTCACTCGAAGAAAACAAAGCTTACCTTAATTAAGCTAAATCGTTACGAAATACCATCTGCATTATGTAAGTATGTACCTTTGTAGTAAGTTGATAAATGCAACAATTAAAAATTAATTTCCAGTTAAAATCTTGTCATGGCTGAAAAATGAGTGAGATTTAGTAGAGCTTTTATAGAGAGTAAAAATAAAACGATCTCGAAAAAACTTTAAAAAATGAATTCGTCAACCAGTAAAAATATTCGATTTACGTAATTGTAATTAGTTAACCTAAAATAGTAGAGCAGCGATGTAATTAAGTAATAGATAATAAAAATCTTTTAAATAGTTTGGCATTTAAGTTAGTTAAGGTTGTAGGAGGTTGTAAGAGATTAGCATTGATTGATCGTTAGTTAAATTATTTAATAGTGACCACCAAGATAACCGTGTCCTCCGTGGTATCCGTGGTGGGCGAGACCATGGGCGAACCCATGATGACCACCATAGTGACCACCATAGTGATGACCATAGCCGACAACTGGGGCATGATGAGCCACGGCCAGGGGCTTGGCGACTGCGAGTGGGGCGGCGGCGTAGTGATGTCCATGATGACCATGGTGAGCAATGGCGACAGGCGCTGCGACAGGAACCACCGCCTTCTTAATGCCCACGGCATGGACTCCCGGGGCTGAGTTGATCACCTGAGCTTGGAATCCGTGGATGGGGTCAGCGACATAATTGACCGTTCTAATTTTTCAAAAAGGTCTTAATTAGCCCCATTAACTTTTAATTGACTTTAATTAACCTTAATCGTAAATATCGCACCGGAGAACTCCATCGGGCTGCACTAACGAGTACGACCCTTTAACGATCCCGCCATCGCGGGTCTCATGGGCAGACTTGGCGTCACCAGTTAAAGCGTCTAGATAATAAATTGATCAATTAATTAATTTAAGAAATAATTATGAAATAATGAAAGAAACTGTTTATATTTTGAATTTTTAATCAACTGACCTTTGACTCCGTAAGAGTATGAGTACTTAGGGTAAGCATAGTAGTCGGCCGCGTAGACTCCCGGATGTCCAGGGAGCGCGCACGCAGAGGCGATCAGGGCCAAACCCACAGCGATAATCTGTCGATTAGCGTTTTCACACGGAGAAGGAAACAAATGTTTAATCAAGATAAGCAACGAGAACAAAAATTTTTCTGAGTCAGAAACAATAAAACGATGAAGGAAATTACAAGAATACAATCATTTTACACTTTGTTAAGTGTTACTGGTATTTTAATGGTAATTAATCATGGTAAATGGTAATTCTGTACTGTGTGGTAATAAAATCCTAATAAAAATTCAATTCCTCATTTAACCACTTTATAAGAAAATAAGAACAATGAATGAATGAATCAGGATGATAAGCAGAAAATCGACATTTTTCAGAAAAAGCACTAAAAAAAGAAGAAAACTTTGTGATGCAGAACGAGATTTTATTTTTGCGAAAAATCTTCGAGATTTCAATTTGGACCAAATCCCTGACATTGACAATCACACAATACTAAATTGCTAAAAAAAAAAACGAACGATTTCAACCGTCACGGTTTCTTTTGCTTTTGCTCTGCATCAGTAACACTTCCTCAATTAAATTTTTAACCTCAAATCAATCTGAATTCTTGGTCACAATTTACAAAGTTGCTTTGTCATGAACCACCACCGTCACTGGAATTTTGCACGACTTTTCGCAAATTATTATACACCATTTAACTTCAAACCGAACCAGATTAATTTTGTCACTGATTTGAGCACTTTTGTTTTTCTTTCAATTTTTTTATTTCCTTACCTGAATTGCGTTCATGATGAGATGAAAAAAGATTTTGTCTGTGATAAATTCCAATCGTTTTAGAAACTTTAACTTTAACTGAGGTATTTTCAGTTGCAAGTGAAAATGTCTACTGATACTGGAAAGGGCTGCGGCGCCTCGCTTTATATATAGAGGCACTGCTCGAGAACACGCCGGTGACCCTGTACACCTGTGCACTTATTGGTACCCATTGTTAACTCAAGTTACGTTACCATTACCATCATCGTATCATGATTCTCCTTAGTCAGTCCTTCTCTTACTCATCATCATCATCAACATCATCAAGCGTCCATCGTCAACAAAGAAAACCAAGTTAATCCAATCTAATCGTAAGTTAAAGTTAACTGCTGACTTGCAATGTTTAAAGCAGTTTAGAGTTTGCTCCATTATTACATTTTTACATTGCCTTGCCATACCTTGCAAAAATTGCTGGTTGAGAAAACGATACATTTTAACAGGTGCATTGCAATTTTTTAGACTTAGAAAAACATGCACAGCGAATTAAATGCATGGACGGACTTGGCTTATTCCATTTCATTCATTAAGACATTTTAAGCTTAAGTCAAACTTCATTGTCAATTGTCAGCCAAAGCTCTATAAAAATAGGGTAAAATTCTCTTTTGTCACTATTAAAACTTTTTTTTTCTCATAATTTTTTTATCGTGTCACATTTATTATTGTCTTTAAATAGTTCGCATTTTCTATTCAAAGTCCACGTTTTATACTGGGAATTAAATTAGTCATAGACTTACGATGATGACTTGATTAGAGAAACGTGGAAGGTGGAAGTTTACTGAAAATGAAAACCAAAAATCTATTTGAATATGAAAATGAAGCATGGTAATGGTTAATAACAACTAAAAACATTTTCCATTGTTTCCAATGCGGTTGTGGTTTTCAATTCCTCAAAACAAAATTTCTATGTGATGAAGTCGAGTCAAAGCATGTCGTCATTTTTGTGTCCATGATGTCTCTTCTAAGCAAGATAAGATTATTTTAAGTTTTATTTTTTTGATACATAAATCTAATATTAAATATTTAAATAATTCAAAAGATGACTGTGTGTGAGTAAAAATGTGTTGACTGACTCAATAAATACATTGACAATGTTTTCTGAGGGATGGGATAATCTAAATAAGATAATTTTCTATAATAATACCGTGCCTTAACCTTAACACAATTGCGGACATGAGCAATTATTTGAAAAATCCTTCTTTGATGTATTACTACGTATGTACCTCTAAAATAGGTAGATGTGTACCATGATGGTGACGGTGAGCTTGAGCTTGGTGTGTGAATGAACGTGGACGTGAAGGAATGAAAAATGTTTCCATTTTCCCTCTGCGCTAATGTCCAATTATCCAATTATGTATTATTTTACATTACTAAACATAATTTTAAGGCAAGTCTCATTTTCTTTGTTATTTATGTAATGTTTGAGCGAGCTGTTGTTTGAGGGATGTTTTTTATTACGATTATGTTATGTACATTACCTGCACTTTTCCGTCGTTTAAACATGATTAAGATGCTAATGTGATTATGATTATAGAGGATGCAAATGTGTTGCATTTAGTTCTTTTCCTCCAAAAGTCTCATTAACTAAATCAAACAATCTTTAACTTTTGTCTTTTGCCATTCATTGTCATTTATAATGTGATAATTGATAATGAGCCTGACATGGAATTTATCAGTTTAGCAAGGTTCATTATTCCCTGATTATTTAATCTAAATTCTATTTAATTGTCCTCCAGACTTTAAAAAAAAATTTTTTTTTGCATTTGCATTTAAACTGTTGCATTTTGGGAATTCTTGACTTATGTAATTTGCAGAAAAAAAATGGTCGCATTTTTCTCTTACTCATCCAACTGTTACGCAATTGACTGGGTTCATTTTTAGTCAGTTAATTACAGTTTAGTTCAAAACATCAATTTAAAAATAATAATCTAAAGTTCATCAAAAAGATTTAAATCATTTCACTCTTTTTCCTGCTTTTGCTTATCCAATCCCCAAAGATGAGCTAGAAAGAAGCAAAAGTTATAAATATAATTAATTCGGCTTATCCTAAATAATTATGATGAAGTGTTATAACTCATCATTAGCTTTTTGCATTCGCAATTTTTACGAGTTTTATTTTACGACCGTGTTATCGTGAGATGAGTTTTCTTGCTTTTAAAGTTTTTGCAGTGGCGGTTTCATTTCATGTTTTAGTGCGGCTCTTGTTCTTGTCTTGTCTTCCCTTTCCCCATCTTTTATTTGAGCTTATTTTTTGAAAATAGAATGTTTGCAAAAATAAGGAAGGAAAAATTTATTCTGATTTCGTGAATCATAAACACCTCTTAAATAATGCGTCTTCTGAGTTAACTGAGCCACTGACTGACCCGAGCGGATAAAATAAAGAACGAGAGGTACATCAGAATAAAACATTCACTAATGAGAATGTTACACGCTCACAGAAACTGAAACGTATTTTATATATAATTAACTCTGCCGTTCTGATACATAATTTTGCATAATAAAGCGATTTAGTTGATGTGATGCGAATAAGAGTTTAAAAGCATTATAAATTATAAATAACGAAAAGGTAGTCAGTTCAGAGCCACATTAACAAAATGAAGATTTTAATACCAAGTTGAAATGGAAATGGAATGAAACACCTCCTCCCTTCATAAAAATCATTTTTTCCACGCACAAGGAATTCTTCTTTTAAACACATACATATAGCACATTTAGCTCTTGTAAAGGACATTTTTCTTGTTCCTTTGTTTTTCTGCTGCTGTGAGCGAGGATGAGGTGTCTCATCTCATTCCGTATGTAACTAAACATCATTTTTTCTAAAGTACAAATTAAAATCTTCCCAGCACCTACATTCCATATTTTACGGACTTGCAATTTTATTATTGGGGGTGTGAGAGACAGTCGCCCTAGAAGTCCACGGTTAAAAAAATTGTCTTGCTTCCAATAGCTAGGCTAATGCATGCTCATAGGTAGATACGTATTTATAACTTTTTTTGCCCTTCATTCAATAAATACTCATAATAAATACTATTACAAATTTTTAAGGACCAATAAAAACAATAATGACGTAACATAATAATTATTTTATTATCTGATGGAAAAACGAACACTTGAAAATTGAAAAATGTAGAACTGAGCCAAAGTCATGTAAAATGTATTTAAGGTGTGTTTACAGTTACATTGCACAGTTTAAATTCTGCGACAAAAACTTTAACTGCAATTTAAACATTTTTTCCAATCATTAAGGTATTATACAAAGTGAAAATGAAATGACAGGAAAATATGAGCTCAAGTTTATAGCACCTTATTAACAACAAAAAATATGAAAAATGAGACCAACGTTTCATACTCATGTTAAATATGCTCACATTTTCACAAGTTATTAAAATTTGACATTTTTTCTATAACAGAAAAAAATATGTTCTCTTATTGTCTTCACTTTGGACATTGGGCAACTAACATAACCATGTATAACACATACGTATGGTAATTATTTGATCGGTCCATTTTAACTAAACTAGACTCAAGTCGATAACTATATTAAACAAGGTACAGTCATAATATTCAGTGCTTGCTTGCGATGTGACACGGTGATTTGACAAAAAGGAACAAAAACGGAAAAGATTTGAGATTGAGAGTGAGAAAAAATCTTCTCAATCTAAATTACATTCAGTTCAGTTTTGTTGATGGTCTTGGCTCTTGGTCTTGCTCCATCCGTACCAGCCAAACCCAAGAAAAAAGATTTGTGAATGGTGATGAAACAATGCCCAATAAATATTTTTCCTTCTCATTGATATTTTATTGTAAAGTAAAGTGTTTTACTTTTATCATCATTATCATCATCATTATCATTATGATTCTCCTTAAAAAATGAATCAAACACTAGACTAAACTAAAGCAGCGTGCTCTCATAAACAAAGGGTAAATCGACGAAAAAGGTAATGTAATACGGATATAATTTATTGAGAGACGGAACGATATTGACCAACTCCAACAGACAGAAAAAATATCAGCGCATAATAAAAATCTTTTTTATATTTTAATTTTCGCGTAATACCTGAATACGTAATAACTTAACTAAGTTTGTATGTACATATTTAGTCATTCATTCTTTAAGGCCATGCGCTGTGTCAATTTTACATTTGGAAATATATTCATTTCTTCGTAGACATAGAGTGGTACCAAAAGCGCGGGAGTTCATAATTCAAAAAACTGATTAATGCATTTTGTAGGTAATTTGATTCTCTACAAATTGTAGTAATCAGTTTTTGAAATTTGGGACTCCCGCGCTTTCAGTGTTACTCTATGTCTATGAAGAAATGAATATATTTTTGAAATGTAAAATTTACTTACACAGCGCACACCCTTAATGTTTGTTACTAGACTTAGATTAGATTTTGAAAAAATAATAACATTCAAAGAAAAAAACGAATGAATGAAAATGAACGCAGGTTTTTACTCTGCGAGAAAATTATATCATGAGAACTAAACTCCTTTTTTGACGGACATTGAGGAGCAAATTGCTCCATAGCTCTAAGGACATGCCACCTTACATAGGACGAAATTGCAAGCAACCACACCAAACAGATTAATAATGGCGAGTTGGAATTGTTCAGTTAATTCAGTCAGAGCCAGAGCACGTTCTTCATTTTTCATTCTCATTTCTTTGTCAGTTGGCGAAGTGCGAACTTTTTTGCAAGTCTTTATTATAACATAGAGCGAAAAAGCCTTGCCTAAAAATACAACCACGAAAAATGCAAAAGCAAAACCAACACACACGACAAACGTCTCCACTTTAATTAATTACCTTTCCTAGCCATTATTATATAACCGTGCGTTGTATTTAGAGGATCTTTAGTTATTTTATCTTTATCGATTGAATTTATTTTTTAAGCCTGAATAATATTGCAAAGCCTGAAAAACCACAAGTAAAATGTAATTATGCTAAATCAAAGCCAAACGGACACGACGACAAAAATTTGAAATGATTGCATCACTGTCATGTCATGATTATGACATTAGTCTGAGCCTTAACGATGCACTGTTAAGTTTAAAAACTTTTTTCTCTCTCTATGTCAGATTTTTTTTGACGGCCACTAAAAATTTGTGTAGGTTGTTGTAGGTAAAGGTAAACAAAAATATTTTTTATAGCCATCAATAAAGTCGGCCAGTAACAATCAAAAAATTCGTAGATGGACTCGATTAAAATGCCTTACGAGTTAACTTTATTTAACTGCTCGGCTCATGGCTCACTGATTCATGATACTCATGAAAGAGTGATTAAACCCGCCAGAAGGAAAATCCTATTTCTGTGCGTGCGGATACTCTTGTAGATATTTGCTATTCAAAGCCAAAGATCGTCCGTCATCATCATCATATCCAAAATGCAAAGCGCAATTTTGCAAATTTGCATCCAATCCAAGAGCTAGGACACTTAATAACCCAATTTTCCACGTAATTTCTTCGCGATGACCAAAAACGGTCTCACTTACAATTACAAATCATCAACAATGTCAATAATAACTGCTTTGTTTAGTTTTTCTTTGCTTTTGACATTTTCACTTTTTTAAACAAAATCATTGAAATTGTTTTTTATGTTTAATTTAGGTCTTGATTTGATCAAACAAAAAAATTAAGCTCGTCAGAGCTGAGACTAGCCAGAGCCAGACTACTCCAGATAATTATTTTTAGAACAAAGGTTCCATCCAGTATTTAATTTCTATTTCAGATTTGCATTTTGCATATTACAAACAAAAATTCAAGACAATTTTTAAAATGTCGTTGCACGTAAAAAATATGTAAAAATGACCATTTTTCTGTTTCGAAAATAATTATGTATTTTATTATCCAATAAAATCGGGAGCTTCAGGCCACCTTTTTATTATTATTTTTTTGCAAATTGTCTTTCTTGCTACATTACATTACGTGCAAACGAAATGCAAACTTTTTCAAATATGCGTGCGTAATGTAACATGAATTGGTGGGACTTGGAAGATTAAGGTTTTGAAGCTTTGATTTTGATTTTGATAATAAATGTGACATGACATGTGAGTGTTTGTGTGTGCGTGATAAAGCGACTTAAAATAGTTTCAACTTAACGTAGTTAGTTAGTTACTAACTGTATAATAAACTTGTTTTAGTGATTAGGTGCAATGCAATGGAAGTGTTAAAAGAGCATTTTTGCCAATTTAGATATCAAGCAAAGAGATAAGCCGACGAAGGACAAAATATGGTATTATTATTGTATGTACGTCGTCTCAAATTATATTAAAGCTCACTCATAACATACACAGCATTATGTGATTGCCGCAATAATAATAATAATAACAGTAATAATAATAATCCATGAATTTATTCATTATATAATAATGCAAATTATTTTCTACAATTTGACAATGTTCTGTAATACCTACCTACAGGCATAATAAATATGCAATGTCTGACTCTGACTGTTCTCTTATTGACAAAACTAATATCGTGATAATTTGAAATATTATTCTACTGCACATTTACAGATTACAGGTACAATTTCGTTACTTCATTTTATTTTCAAGGAATTCAAATTTTAAAACTTGCTCAATTTTAAATCAGCTGAAATGAAGTTGGTTAAAGTTGGTTTTGCAAAAAATTATGGTTTATGGCACCATCAAATAAATTAATGAAGAGATTATGAAATTAGCAGCAGTTTGTTACCATTTACAAATCACACAACACCGCGTGTCAAAGTGTCATTTGAAAACCTTTACGGCGTTATTTAATTAAAGGTGCAACTTTGGTTTTGGTATTTTTGGCGATTTCTAAAAAAAAACATCTTTAAAGTCCGATCAATAATAACTGAAATACCTACGTACACTTTTAATTGTTCCGTATTTGCTAATAAATAATTAAAGTCAAGTAATTAAGCAATTAAATTCAGCTTTATTAGAGCGCATCCTCCATAAATGACCCAATTTTACTTGCATCTTTAACTTTTTACCTAATATCTTCTGCTAATTGCCGCTATTTTTTTCTTACAACTAACTAAAAGGTAATTAAGTTGCTTGCACTCACATTAGTAATGAATGTGACATTACATTGGAATTGCATCGAAGTTGACCGTCGTCACCTCGTAAATCAGGAGGGTCATTGTGAAGCAGTAAAAACTGAAAATTGCAACTTTAAATGTAACGCTGGATTAGTTAACTCGAGACATTGTTAAAGTTAACTCGAGAGTCCTTTGTGTTTACCGACCGACCGCTTTAAAAATATTTTTTAAAGCTCATTTCAAATTTCGAGATTCTTGATGATGCTGATGACGTAGAGCCACGCAGAGGTTGCACAGAGTTCAAAATTCTGAATAAAATAGTTAACTTTGAGATTACGTTGCAATTTCACTGTACATGCAGCTCAATTAGCGATCTTTTTTATGTAATACTATACTCATATTTATGTAGTACATAATATGTACTGCAAGAAAACTGCAACAAATGAGTTTAAGTTGCAAGAAATTGCAGCTAACCAACGCGCACACACATTTTTTATATTTTAATGAATAAATTTTCGACCATGTTAAATTCGCCTCTTTTATGGTTTCATTGTCTCTGTCTTTTGTTCCTTGCATCTTTACAATTCATACATGGTCATTCAGGGGAACATTTCTCATTTAAGCAATAATGCTAAGACTAACAAAAATTGGGCCTGATTTTTTTTACAAACAAAATCTTAACAGGCACAACCTTAATGAATGAATTGTCCCCTGTCCACACATACGTAGGTATTTTAGGGTATCCGAGCCGACTTTAATTATGATTATGACTTGCTGAAAAAAATATTTTTGTAAGATAATAAAAAAATGTTTGGCAATAATATGTAATAAGAGCGTCGTCGTGTCAAAAAACGTCTAAACTTTGTGATATGCATCTCATGACTTTAAAAGTGAGTAAATAGTAGTAACTTAACTTTAAAATGTGACAATGACCAATTTCAACAAAATATGTCTGATCTTGTCAGAGATAGTCTTATTTAGTCTACCTTTAGAATTTTTAGCACGAAACAGGAAAAAATTCTTTTCAGATTCTTTTACGCACTTTACCTGACGTAAAATCATCATTTCGTCATCGTCATCCTCATCGCCATCCTCATTAACAAAATATTGTGACAATTGACAATTTATTACTTTACTTCAAGTTACTACACTTGTAAAAGGACTCATTAACACTTTTAGTAGAACGAAAAAAGGTTTTGAAAGATAGTTAGTTAAAGCGTTTAATTTATTGATGGAGATCATGAGAAAATGAGTGATTAGCGTAATTCCTATTCCTGGGGCATGCTGAGATTTTTGTTTGAATGATTTGATTTTTTAAACGCTCATTTTTCATTGCATTAAACCGTTTGTCCGTTTTGCTTTTTTATTTTAAAAAAAAATTGCAATTAAATTGAAAAATGGAGAAATAATTGTGCGTTTAACTCATTGTTTTACTCACTCTCAGTTTCATGTAATAGTAATGATGTCGATGTCTGTCAAGTTCTTGAACGAACGTTATGTATGTACAAAGGAAACGCAACAAAGGTTTACTATCTAAAACAAATTACAAAATTTTTATTTTTAATTGAATAACTGTCCCAGTCCCAATTAAAAAAGGAAGGATGCGGATGCACGGTTTATGCTTTAATAGGATTTAAGGAACAATTAATTTTTGACTGAGCAATTAACTTGATTGTCATGTCGTATTGTCACTGACCTTGTCCGCTTTATTTTGGTTTTCATGAAATAAAAAAATAAAAAATAGCTTCAGTCAGTTTCAGTTTCATTCATGGTTTCATTAAGACTTTGGGAATTGGGATGAAAATAAAGATTTGGGTTTCTTCAACATTTCAAAAAAATTGACTAAATTCGTTTTGTCATAAGCTCACTTCCGGAACCAGCAGGAATCTTAATTGTAACATTGTAAAGTTGATCCTGACTCATAGTGAATGAAATGGACCACACACAGAGAGAAAATCAATGAAGGGCTGATTCATTAATTTCAGGTGACTTTAATTAATTGATAATGAAAACTCACTGCAGTTTGTGAAATTGTCAATGTCAAGAATAGTAAAAACTGTGGATTGATTCTAATTAATCATCATTTTGCATTTTTCCCATAATAAAGTGATAAAATCACAATTTAAAAGTCTAATAAATAAAAATCAGTTTTTATTACAGCCTGACACCATTCAGCATTCATTCATTAACTCATCGATTCATGTGATTACTCTAATTAAATAATCTATTACCATTCATTCATTCAATCTTTGCACTATTGAAAACTTTTTTATAGTAATTTATTTAATTATTGATCTAATATCCTCCATTTCTTCTAATAATTCTAATTAAATAATCTATCAAATACCGTCAACAAACTAGAGCAAATAAATTCATTGTTTTTAAGATTGATTTAAACAAGCGTCAACTCCTCACCTCATTAAAATTATAATTAAATCATTCATTGTTTTTGATTGACATTTACATCGATTTTTTTAACCTTATAATTTCATTATGTTTAATGATAACCTACCTCTCTCTAATGTACATAGTTTAGCACAATCTACTTTTTTCCAATTTTCCAATTAATACATAGTCATAAAATCTTCGAGACTTGCACAAAGTGTCAATAAAAAATTTCAGACAATCGGCAGAGACTGTAGTAAAATCGCGACAGGAATTTTGTAACAAGTTGCAATTTGTACATTCCTGAAACGGAACGAGATGCATTATGATTTAGATTTGCACATACAAATCTCACTGTTCTTATCTGTCAAACATCAAATTAAAAATGTCAAATAAAATTGCTATACTTACAGTAACGTTAATTGTTTTAGCTTCCACCCTTTAAAAAGCCTTTTCTTACTTTTGTATTTTTCATGTCTGCTGATTGATTTCTAATTTTCAGCTCTTATTAACACTCTGACTGAATGTTGAGTTATTGAGAAATTGAAAATTGTAATAGACACACGGGCTCAGCTACTTCGGATTAATTGCTAAAGGTTATTGATCACGACCTTTAAAATGTGGTTACTGAATGCTGGTTTCACCCGAGTGGCGCTTCTCCTAGTGCTGATTGTCTCGATTGGAGTTGGTCCAGGTCCGCAGATGACCGAAGCTCTGCAATGCTACCATTGTAAAACTCACGGTTCCGTGGACATTACAACTAAAAGCCCGACCGATGGCGCTAATACAACTGAAGGACAATTGCCTGAATATGTAGGCCCGAAATGTAAGACAGGACCCTTCGAGGAACCCAATATGAAAGCCAGTTGCCCAAACGATACCGATACCGACAAGTTTGTTTGCTCGTCAGTTTTTGGTGGCGAAGCTGTTGTTGAAAGACATTGTTCTCTTCAGGCGGACAAAGATCTAGACTGCCACGATGGCAAAATTGCGGGGATTCGACATTGCTTTTGTAACACAGACTTTTGCAATGACAGACTTTCTGGGAGCACTAGAACCAGCTTGGTCACTTCTTTCGGGATGTTCCTCATTCCACTCCTGTGCACGTCACTCTTCAGTCACCACCTCTCTTAATGGCAATGAATTAAGGAATCTGGAAACCTCGGCTCTACCATCACACCGGGAAATAATTTAAATAATTTATTGAATCTCTCATTACTCTTTCAAAATTCAATGGCAATGAAATTAGCATTCATGAAAATTAAACAAAAAACAACTCGTGCTTTAAGAATCATTTGTAAATGATATGTATAGAACATCGATTCGTTCATTTTCATTTAATTGATTTTAACTTTGTCACGCTGAGATCTCTTCACTTAAAAACCCTTCTCACCCTTGATGACTCACCCTCACCACCACCACATTTTATTCAATGTCAGTCATTCTAAATCAAAATCCCCTGAAAATGTTAAAATGGATTGATTTATTCTCGTTTCATTTCATTCAACTCCGGATTTCGGATGATGCTGTCCATAACTTGCGATAACATTGCAATAGTGGACCTACCACTAATAACCATCACAGCAAAAAGAATTGTCATATTAACGGTAACGTCGACGTTTTTGTTTCAGGTGCTACGTCAAAATAGTCATCTTTCGGATGATTTCTAATTTTCAGTTCTTATTCACACTCTGACTGAATGTGAATAAAGTTGTGTTATCATATGTGTGTGCATTTAATCATTAAAAACTGTACTAAGACACACGCTCCTACTCGTGTTGTCGAATTTTTCGACTACGACCTTTAAAATGTGGTTACTAAAGGCGGACTGCACTCGAGTGGTGCTTCTCCTCGTGCTGATTGTCTCGATCGGAGTTGGTCCGGGTCCTCAGATGACCGATGCATTGGAGGCCAACGAATGCTACGCATGCTACGTTGGCGATAGACATAATGCTAGAAGATATGTTGTTGACCAGAGGATGTTGTGAACTATCATCCGAATTGTAAGACAGGACCCATTGATGAGTCAATCCAGAAACAAGTTTGCAGGGACAATAAAATTTATTGCAGTACATATTCTCATCCCGATGTGAAATACTTTGACAGAAGTTGTTCTGAAAATTATGTTTACAAACTGAATGAATGCCAGCCGGATCGAGATCGTGAAGGAGTAGAAGTCTGTTTCTGTGACACAGACCTTTGCAACGACGACATCTACACTGAAGCTGGAACCAGTTTGGTCGCTTCTTTTGGCATGCTCCTCATTCCATTCTTGTGCACGCCTCTCTTCAGTCACCACCTCGTGAATTGGCAATGATAAGGAATCTGGAAACCTCAGCTCTATCATCGCACCAAACAATTATTTATTAAATCTCACATTATTCAGCGCCCTTCAAAATTAAAAATCAGTTCGAAATAAAAACCGTTGTGAAAACATTTCAATTGCCACAATAAAACTTGTAGGCAAGTTTTATAAAGAGAAACTTGTTTGACTTTTTTGCGACTTTGCAAAAAGCGACAACATCCGTTCCAACAGTGGACGGAGCTACCACTAATAACTATCGCCGCAAAAAGAAAATTGTCATATTAACAGTAACAGTAACGTCGACGTTTTTGCTTCAGGCGCTGCGTTAAAATGCCTTGTCTTACTTTTGCAAAAAAAAAAATTCTGATGATTTCTACAGGTCTTATTCACACTCTGTACTAAACACGCTCTCACCTTACTTCTTTACTGCGAACTTTAAAATGTGGTCACTGAACGCTGGTTTCACCCGAGTGACGCTTCTCCTCGTGCTGTTTGTCTCGATCGGAGTTGGTCCGGGTCCTCAGATGACCGAAGCTCTGCAATGCTACAACTGCTATTCTGAGGAATTTGATCGTTCCAGAAGTGGTAGTGATGACTCTTTAACACCACCGACTCTAAATGAAACTGGAAGACAGGGAGGTGGGAGCAACAACAAGGCTTGTAAGTCGGGACCCCTGGAGTCAATGGAGAAAGAAACTTGCAAGTCGGATGAAGTTTGCTCTATAGACAATATTCCCGAACTATACTTTCAAAGAGGGTGTAAACGTAAGTTAAACGATGAGGAACTGAAATGCCAGAAGTCAAAGGTTTCACCAGCGAAAGGTGCAGAACTGTGTTTGTGTACCACAGACCTTTGCAACAACAAACTCTTCCCAGAGACTTCTGGCAGCACTGGAACAAGCTTGGTCACTTCTTTCGGCAGGCTCCTCATTCCTGTGCACGTCACTCTTAAGTCACCACCTCTCTAAATGCAATGAATAAAGGAATCTGTAAACCTCAGCTCTATTCTAGTATCACACCGAAAAAATAATTTTTATAATTTCTTAAATCTCACATTATTTTTTCTTCTAAACATAAAAATCCTACATTTCTTTCTTGAAAACATTTAAATTACCACAAAAGCAAATTGGACAAAAAATGTTTGCCTTTTCACACGACTTTAAAAATCATTATTTATGGAATATCCTAGTTTATTCAATATCGATTTATTCTTCTCATTGATTTTAACTTTGTCACGCTGAGATCACTTCACTTAAGAACCCTTCTCATTCGCACATGCATACTCAAAAAGTTTTCAAAGAGTTTTCTTGTCTTACATATTCAAAATTTATTGATTGAAGATTCATCAAACTAAAGTTGAGGCAAATACTACCAAAACATTTTTATATGCTAATATCTAATATTAATAATTTTATGATGTTATGTAGCTGTCATCAAATCACCCAACAACACCACATCGGCGCTTCACAGTAGTATTCGTTCTTATTCCATTTAATACAAATCGGGATTTCGGATTGTCTTGTCGATAAACTTGATACTTCTATAAGTTGGCAATTTATATTTTAGCCAGGTCAATCAAAGGTCAAATGGCAGCGGCAGCAGCAACATGTCTGACGTGTGGGCTGCCATTGCAGAAAGCGACAAAATACGTGGCAATAGTGGACGTGGTGAGTTCAGAGTTGAGAGCAGAAACAAAACGTTGTCAATTAAAAAGGAAAGTTTAATATCAATTCTATTAATCTATTATAATTTTGGAAAATTTAATTTGTAGACACTGGGCGTCCTCAGCATTATCGTGGTGGTTTGTTATATGGTGATTGTACCAGACAAGGATAAAAAGTTCCATTCATCAATATTAACCATCCTTCTGATTTGCTTCGCGGTCCAAGCTGGAATGGGACTTGGACTGTACCTAGCTGCTGGAAATGTATTTGGAACTAAAAAATATTTTTATTTTAAATCCGCAATTTATTTTATAATTTTTTTCTAATTGTTCCACAGAAAAGTCGCTCATTCTGCCGCTTCTGGCTCGTCGTCACCCTCGTCACTGCCATACCCACAGGAATCGTTTTCCGTGCAATTGAAATGATAATCGTGTATGAGTTCTGCTCGGAGCTGAAGCTAGAGCAGGAAGTCACTTATTTCACGGGTCAAGGTCAAGGCCAAGGTCACGGTCTAGAACACATGGCTCTGCCTATGACTAAAAGTGGCTCAGCCGGGTTTCTTAGTACATACCCTCCGGATCCCGCGCCCGCTTATCCCAACTCCAATCAGAACCAGACACAGTCTCAGTTCCTGGAATCCGGAAATGGGAACCAGTTCGGATTTGGCGATTATAACACACAATACGCCCACTTCAACGCGACACCGGATCAAATTACCCCAACCCCGATTCCAACATCTTCAGCAGTACCACCAGCATCCACTTTGCAATTTCAACCCCCGCCCCCACTTTACCATGCTGCAACATCATCGTCACCCACATCCACATGTCAGCAACAACCACCAGGTCAAGGTCAAGGCAGTTATTTTAGCTACAATAATCATATTACCACAATATAATAATGCGAAATATTTTCTTTTGCCAAATTCTCTTTTTAAATAAAATAATTTTATTATGTAAATACACGTTCGATCGATTTCGGAAGATTACGTGTTAAACTTCAAATAATTTATTTGTTCGCATTTGAGGTGTTCCTTCAACTTCAAATCCAATTTTCATAGCTCCAATGTTTGGAAAGAACATTCGAATTAAAAAGAACACTCGAAACTATTTTCCAATGTTTGGAAAATAGTTTCGAGTGTTCTGTTTGTTCTTTGTCACAAATTGTTATGTAACGAATTCTCATCAACTTTTACCACATACCAGGAATCGATATTTTTTATATTTGTATTGACGTTTTTTTTTGTAAAAGTTAAAATTAAAATTGACCTTATTTGAATTCTCCTTGTCGTTTTCATGACTCTTGATGATCATGATATTGACTTGATTTTGTTCTTGCCAATTAAATCTCCCATGAGTGTCGTGTATTTATAAATTAACCATTTACCACAACCACCCCCATCCATGCACATTTTCATATTTGTGTCAGGTGTGAGAGAGCAACGTTAAGAGAACAGTGGCATGTGGGAAATTGGAAGTTCAGTAACGTAAAACTCCTCTGCTTTCTGTAAAGCGGCCAGTGCAGTTACAGGTACAGTTCGCAATTACAATTTAACCATAATTAAGTAAGTAGATTACAATTAATAAATAACATTCAATTCTCGCGTTCCATTTCTCTCTTCAAAATGCGTCTAAAAGTCCCCATTAAAATATTTAATCAATTACGCCTTCTTTTCACGATTCATTAAAAATTCCTTTTATTTCAATATTGACAATTAACAGAGCTACCTAACGCCAATGAATCGAACATTTTAGAAATGAAAAACCCTCTTACTTAGTTATGCCTAATCATTTGATATGAACATGATTTGCAATTTGCAAAAACTTTACATTGTAGTATTCATTCAACAAGCAAATATTATCCAGCAAAGCAACTACTCTATAAATCTATAGACTCCAGCGAACATTTGCAATTGCTTTTGTTTGCAACCTGCAATTTTCCAACAATGATTCAACTAGAGGCTCACTCACACAAAGTAAGTAATGAATAACTACATGAATACAAAGCGAGCCCCAAAATTCTCACGTTCACTCTGAACTGAAACACGGGCAGGAGCTGAAAGGATTGTAATGTACATAAGCAAAATAACATGCAGATGAAGACTGTACTAGTACATGAGAACTCGGTTTATGGCTTATTGGTATAGTATGAGAACATGAGAAGAAACCTGCTCCTGGTCCGATAATATCCAGAATATCCACACATATGTAAATAAGATACGTATGTACAATTGTATGTAATGTATGTATGTATAATAATAAGAATGTTTTATATGGAAAGTAATGGTAACTTACCATTGGTAAGTATGTACATTGTACATACACAAGATGTTCCAACATGATCAAGAAAAAAGAATTATTCGAGCAGATTGAGATTCGAGCAAATTATCAAGTAACATTAAATATACTGTTACATAATATCTAATCTAAAAGTTTCACGGGAAAACCAGACTAAAAATAAAGTGAAATTTCGAAATTTAACCTTCAACCTTACAGGAAGGTGGAGGTAAGTATTAAAAATTTGCAAACACTTTGCTAAATACCGTTTGCGAAAGAATATTGCTCAAAAATACTTTACTCTACTTTGCTATATATAAAATATATTTTCAACTTTCAGTATCAAGATGAACTCCTCTGGACGATTACGTTCGGTGACACAACATCAGCCGGAGGTGGAAATGATAACGTTGTCGTCCGACTCGGATGACGACTGTCCCAGCTCCAGCAAACGGAGCCGAATTCCCTCGCCTACCAATATTAGAATCACCGAACAATTTTCACTTGCAGGAGCAGCGAGGGTCAAACAGGAAAAGGAATCTAGCCCCGTTGCCATTCCCGTTTCCACAAACAAAGAAAAAGAAGTTGCTGAAGTAAGCCGACATCAACCAACGCCACCTCCACCACCACAGCAACCCCCTCCAAAGCAGCCCCCTTCACAACAAACACCACCTCTGCGACCACCGCCACAGCAGCCCCCAGTTCAAAAGACATCTCCTCTGCTACCACCGCCAGCACGACCCCCACCGGCAGATCAGATTCAGCGCCAACCCCCACTGCGTCATACAACACCTCCACATCCCCATCCACCTCCACAGCAGCCTCCGCTACAAAAATCACCCCCTCTACAACCGTCACCAGCACGACGCCAAAACACTCCACCTACAGACCAGATCCAGCGCCAACCCACACTGTGTCACCCCACACCTCCACTACCACCTCGACATCTACCTCCACCTAAGGAGCCTTCCACCTCAGGGCCCTCCAAAACAATAATAACGGCAGCGACCGTAACACCCCCGGTAGTGTCACCTCCCATGCCACAACCACCCGAAGAACCAGCCGCTTTCGGGCTGGGCGACCAGTTCATCAAGAACATCTGGAACATGAAGGAGGACAAAGTGAAGCTGGAAAAAGAGGTGAAAGTGGAGAAACAAAAGCGCGAAGAGGCCTACAAGGAACTAAACACGGCGAAAGCGGAAGTGGAGCGTTTGCGGAGTTTAATGATGCACGGTGACACCCGGAGCGGTCAGCGGGACTCCGAGGTGGCACAGCTGAGGACAGAGATAACTAAGCTGAAAGAGGAGGATGATTACTCGAAGAAGAAGTTAAGCAGCGTTTCCGACACCATTAAATTCCTGCAGCGGCAGATGATCGAGATTCTGAGGGAAGCGGAGGTGGAGACGGGCGAGGGGGATCCCAACATTCAAAACTTTATTCATGTACAAACGACGCCTGAAGCGAGACAATCGAGCCTTGGAACTGGTCCAGTTTCCATGAACCAGGAAAGGTGCCTGAATCAGATTACCGAGATGGAGAAGAGCTTCGCGCAGCAATTTAAAGAGCTTTCTGCGCAGGACGACGCGCTCAAATCGGAGGTCGCGGCGGCGCACGCGCTGCTGGGCGAGCTCCAGGGGCTAATGGGGGTGGGGACTTACCCGGACTCTGTCAACAGCTCGCCTGTATCGTCCCCAAAACTTTCCAATGAAAACGGGGACATCATTGAAATGGAGTAAACAAGAATTTTCGTGAGTGAAGACATTTTAACTATCTAATTAAAAATCAATTGTTTTTGCTTTTAATTAATTTTAATTATTTTTTATTCAATTTCAGATGGTCTATACAAAGAAATAAAACCAAGAAAGCTCAATTAAAGCTAAAGTTATAAATCCGAAGATTCTCAGCTCATGAGTGTATTCTCCTTATGATTGTTATTTTATTTTTAGTGTCTGACATTTTCTTTTAATATCTCAATAATTTTTATTTCTTTAAATATTAAAATCATTTTTTAGTTTAAAAAAGCAACTTTTCTGCTACGATTCTAATTAATTGTAATTACTAATTACATAAATTAGAGTTAAGATGCTAATTTTGTTTTTGTTCTTGGTATTTTCTCGTTATGTACTTAAATAAGAACGTTAAATAATTTTAATTAATTTTCTCAACTATTTTCTATAAGTTCCAAGAATTTTATAACTTTTTGACTTTAATAGTGATTAAAGTGATCAAATAATTAAAAATGTTAACGGTCCACTACAAATACAAACTTTTTATGGACATTATACAAAATGTAGTTTAATTATGGACACTTTGAAAATTGTGATTAATTAAATCTTCAGACAGACAAAGCCTAATTTTGTCTTTCATAGCTTTTCTAATTAATTATAGTTAAGTTTGTTTTTCGGTTTCGAGCCGCTAATAAAAGTTATTTTTATGATTAAAATCATAATCTTAATTATAATTATGATGCACCAATATTGAGCTAAACACTTTTACTTTTACCAATAAGTACAATGTTAATTTTAATTGTTTGTATTTAGTTAAGTAATAGCGAAAATTAAAATTAGCTGGAAAAATGAGTTTTCTAAAAAATAATATGCTTGATGAAATAAAATATGAAACAAACCAAGATT
The DNA here is from genome assembly GCA_021029165.1 of Cyphoderus albinus. Lineage (NCBI taxonomy): Eukaryota > Metazoa > Arthropoda > Collembola > Entomobryomorpha > Paronellidae > Cyphoderus > Cyphoderus albinus. Next base: position 27,195 of record VYYJ01001764.1, read on the forward strand.
TTTTTTCTGCACTTTATTTTATTTTGCAAAAATAAATTTGCTCCGTCTAAGAGATAAAGACAGCAGCAGCATTTAAACTGCATTTAAAATACAAGTTAGTTAAGTAGGCAATATA
>VYYJ01001765.1:0-27298 GCA_021029165.1 Cyphoderus albinus
TACATGGAAAATGTCGACTTCCATATCTTGAAACGGGGGTCGGGGGCAAAACGTGATGCAAAGTCATCCAATGAGTCTCTTTTCGAATGAGGCGTACTTGAAGGCATGCGAAAAAATGAGACAAAAAAAATTGCGTCTTGTGGGTATCGAAACTGTGGCACTGAAATGGCCTAAAGTGGAAGTTTGTGTCGTACACCACTCGGCAACGACACCATCTGTCACTCGTACAACGAAAAATAAAGGAAACCAAAGCAACTGTATGCAAACAAACCCTTGCTTTGCTTGCTTTAGTAGAAAGGGACTGTCCATAATTTACGAAATCGCTAGGGTGTGTGGTCAATGGACTTGACCCAAATTAGGTCCCTTTTTAACACTACACCACGGAAAATAACATTGTAGGATATGGAAAGTGGGCGAATGGGTGTTTCAAAGACCGATTTTCTGTTAACGTAATATATGAACAACCTCGATCGACACTCACCCTTTCTTCACTAGTCTGTTATATAAGAGATTTTGCCCGCGGTTAAGTTTAGAGAATCGCCTAAACTCTTTAGAAGAATTGAAATGATTGACATTAGCATGACAAAGTTATTTTTCAAATGAAACTTTCTAAATGAGTATTAAATGCTGTCACAAGCTTTCTTGAATAAGGACGCGAATGTTTCAGTGAAGCATTGATTAACTTCACCCAATTCCACGAATTGTAGCAACTTTAAATAAGCCTCATTTGTGTCAAGCCAGAAAAACTTTAAATTGTAGCATCTTCTTCCTTAATTCTCGCTTCCGGCAAACTTGTTCAATACTTATCTAAGGTAAAGACTTTAACTGATTCACTTCGACTGTTTTGTGCCTATATACCTTTTATTCTGAAAATGTTTTCTTGTCAGTTGTCACAGACCAAAAACGGTTAAGCAGTATTTTCCTTCTCTGTCTTAAATAGTCCTCTTAATGGGCCATATTTTCTTAAAAAGTCATTCATCTGTAAGCTGACTCATTCATTAAAATTGACTATAGATTTTACCAGTAGTATTCATGGCTAGCATTACGATTACGACTTTACGATTTCTTATTATCTGCACTCCAAACATGGTCATTTCAACTAAAACGTACCAGTTAGTTGACTCAAGAAGTCAACATGTAGCAACAATATCAAACACCTATTAATTAACGAGTAAATTATTTACAAAGAAAAGACGACTTTGAAAACATTTATTTGTTGATATTTATCGGGTGAATTTCATGAATGAAGAAGGAGTGGTTTTTGATAGCTTATTGTGAATTCTGACATTTCTTTGATGTGAAAGAAGGCAATAGGACCCAAAATATTTTTATGCGACAATAGAGTGCTCATTCACTTTACGTGCAAAGAAGGTACATACCTAAATATTGATCATGATCACCTACATTGCATTCTTTTTACCTGATTGTTAAAAAATGGGGACAGGCTGAATAATATATTAAGTATGTGGTTACATAATTGGACGAGACGAATTAAATAATGCGGATTAGCAAGGTTCGTTCTCAGATACGGTTGCATCAGCTTATATCGATTTATTACGATTTGCCACCATTCCAATTTCAGAAAATGACAAATCTTTAATAACAATTTTCAAAATCTAAAATTTCCTTATGTGTACCAGTATTTTGATGTTTTCTTGTAAAACCAACAAGAAATTGGCGCATTTCTTACTCCTTATTCTTTGGTTTGCTTGTTCGTACCTCCATTTTCACTAATCTACCTATATAATTATGCCAAACTTGCAAAATGCTTGTTAAAGTGAGAAAACAAAAGCAAACGAGTCAATAACACTTTTTCAACAAATATAGTAATTATTTCGAAAATGTTGCAAGTTGCAGTCAAAATAATATCTTTATGCCCACTGTCAAATAGGCAACAACAACGACGGCACTTTACTCACTTGAGGCACTCTAAAAAGCTTTGGATTGCTTATCATCATTAATCTTTGATTGGTTGCATTTGCACTACAATAATCCAACCACGAAGTATGCCCGTGTGTTTTATCGTATTTTAACCAGAGATCTTTTATACTTTTTTACATTTGTTTTGTGTTAATCTGAACAATCGTGATGTTGATACAATCTGGTCTAGTTTTACAATTGCAGTGGAATGCAACATGGTCGTTGCATTTGAAAATCAAAATAAAATAATATTTGGCATGTTTCTTCTTTCAGAAGTTGCATGCGGCAAAAAATATAATTTTGCTTATTAAAAGCCATGTAGATTGATCTGATAGGTAATCTCAGAGTGAATCATATCGCAGAGCAAAAATAATGATAAGTCATAATTATAGGATTGATTCTCTTGCTGACATCGTTGATGATTATAATATGCATTTTGAGGACATTTTATCGTTGTTTGTAAAATGTAAGAAAAAAGGGATCAACTTTTAATGTCTCTCCTAATGAGTAATACTTTGGAATCGAGCATTAGGATGGTGACTGTTAAAATAGGTTACAACTACTACACTCGTTTCACAGAAGTTTAAAATCATCTTGATCACGCATCTCACGTGCGGTGCACCACAATAATAAAAGTGTTAATAATAAGCCCACTCCTTATGCAACTTAGGTACTAACATTGTTTGTGATTCCAAAATCCGCAAAAAATGGGAGAGAGGGTAAAAAAATTGAAGATGACAAACAAAGTCACCATCAAAAATTTTGTGATTTTGAACTATTTAAACAGCGATGTCGTGGATGGTATTGGCTTCAAAATGATTTCAGTACAGAAGATCAACTTATCAATCAGCGCATCTGTCAATAAATAATTTTTATTTATTATTATTTTTATACCTTGGAACGTTTTATAACGTAAATAATGACCATAATTCAGAATATGCAGTGCAATTAAAATACGATTCAGAATTCAATGATAGTATCGGACTGTTGCTTTCATTTGCCTCAATAAAATTGGGAAAATATTGATTACTCGCACTTTTCATCTACTCTTGAACAAATCAACAGAGCTTAAAATTTGTAATTCTAACATTCTAAAAGTTATACAGGTTACAGCTTTGGAATTTCAGCTCTAATTTGGAATGTATATTTTGTATTAATTGCTACTTGCATATTGCTTTCACGCTATTGTTTTACGCATTTAATCATTTACTTCATTGAAAATAAAAATTATTCACCCTGGGCAAGAAACAATTCTTTTAAAGAATGTAACGTTACATTCTTTATTCCAGTCAGTATTGTCAATAGTGCCAATACAAATATGCGTATGGGTGTGATAATTCTTCTTATTACGACCTACTTATTTTTTACTTTATCTTCTAGTGATGAAGGGTTATGCAGTGAATTTGATTACTTTATTCCATTATGTGAATTACGGATGTTAAGATAAATCAGAGGCTAAAAAGCCATAAACATAGAGAATGTAAAAACCTGCTGCAGAACTTTTAAATTCTCAACAAATCATTCTTTATTGAAGTACCAGGTGTATGGTATGACCGGCATGACTGAAAACTTTAATTAAACAACTTAATGATGAAATCCAACATTTAAGTTAACACTACGCAATAAATTAATAATTGCTTGTCACCCAATAATTTTTGAGTACTTATACACGACCACAACGTGTCATAAATTTCTAATTAGTCCGTATGCCTGAGCGAGCAGTGCTGTAATAAATAAAGAACAGAATTGTATTGAACCCATTTTTGAATACCAAAGTCGAAATTCACTTGAATACAAAAAGAACAGAGATTTTCTTGTTTTGCAGCCATCTCACATTCGACCTATTCCCATTATTATAATGGTTTTCCAACAGTTTTCTTCCCTTGCAGATTCCATTTTAATCCTCATCTTAACACAATCAACTTTCCTATTGACTATGCAAACTAAATCAGTTTTACTGTTACAGTGCCGCATGCTGATCAATTATTTTAGCAGTGTAAAGAAAGCTTAATGAAACCTACATATGTAAGTGTTGAAGAATTTAATAACTTCGTTTTGTTACTGTACTTATAAACTACAACCCTGTGTTATAAAAGGGTTACAAATGTTTGTATGGTCTGTAGACTTATTTGGTAACAGATTGCAATTCAGTTTTGATATTTTTTGATTGATCAAGAGGTAAATGAAAACCTTACAAAGTATTTAAAAATTAACTCGGCAGGTTACACCAATGTCCTATAGAAGGCCAAAGCATATAAATACATCGTGGTCTTTCAATCCTAATTTTCCACTTGTAATTGTTGCAATTCTCGCTGTAACTGCACGAATTCATGTTTTTGATGCAATTACAATAATTATAATTACCAAGGTCAGCCCACTTAAATAAGCAAACAAAGCAGTGCCTGAAAAATGAAGTTAACTGTTGAGAGCCGAGAACAAGAAAAGGATAACCGATGCAATTAGTATGCATACATCATGCTGCTTTTGTTTAAAAATAGTTAATGTAAACTAAAGCTTTAATTCAAAAATGGTTCAAGTTCATCCGCTCATTTTCTTTGCGCTCCGAACAGGCATTTCTGCTGAATATTAAATAATGAACGGGACATTTTTTTTTTCATTGGAGCGGTTACAATGATCCATCAGTTTTTCCAAATGAATAAGGATTTATTATATTTGCGTACGATATTTATTTTTTTAAAGACAACTTTTTATTGTCCGTTAGCGGTTTGTGTGCCAACAAATGCCAAGAGTCAAAAGCACACCTTATGAGTAGTGTCATACGCCATGCTGTGACATAATTGCAGAAGACTTCACTACGCCGTAATACTCCAAAATGGGATGCTATTTTTATTGAGCAGAGTAATTTTAGCAAAATTTACAGCAAAACTACGCAAATATCATGTGACGAGAGTGCACATGCTCGCATACTAATGACTATTTAATATTATAAATTAGAGGTTAATTTATTATCTGTCTTTGGAATTACAACAACAACTTTGAAAAACTGACAAATACCTACATTATAAATTGTTCTTGCTGGTATTTGAATAAATTCGAAGGTGACATCGATGATGTGTGAATGATCCCATTTTCCCTTACAATTCCATAAACGAGTAAGGTGCACACGCGATCGAGTTTACCTTTCTTGGCTTTCTTAGTTGTCTTTTCATTTCTTTATTTCATATTACACAACAATAAAAGTGATAAATGTGAGTTGTTTTCTTTAATTTTATTGATGGGCTGCTCCGTGATTTCAGTAGCAAAACTTAATGCCAAAATGCCCTACGGGAATATGCCATTGAAGGAATTAAGCTGCCAAAGAAGCGACCTTGGGATAACTGAAAACTGTTAGTTTAAGCCCAATGGTGTTGTTTCGAGAAGCTATAATTCTAAAAAGTGATGATATATTCATTTCTAACTAGTTCATTTATCTTTTCGGCCACCGTGTAAAAACGAGATTGAAATTAAGGTTCGGTGATCTAATTCAGTTCTCTATAGTTAATGTCGTCTAATTTTTAGTTTAGTTTGGAGCTATTTATAAAAAAGGGTTTGGAAGTCGTTTGCGGAAACATTTTGAGCACTCTGAATGGTAATGATGGATCTTTAGTTTAAAGTATCACGACCAACATAATTGTTCCAGTTCATTTACTCAAAAGTTGTGGTCAGTACAATTATTGGTTGCTTCATGAAGTAATTAACAAAATGATTAGAGCAGAACCCACAGATTCATAAAATATTATTCGCAAAAACCTTCATTATTTACTAGGAGTGGTTGCTGCCGCACTGGCTGCTTATGACACACAAAAGGCTAGAGTTTGATGGCGGTGGTGATCAGAGATCATGTAAAAAATGAAAAAGGGAAAAGGAATGTTGGTGTTCCTGAGGACACGTGAAGGCGCAATCATTTTGTATTAATTATTGTTTCTAATTTATAACAATATCATGCCATACCAAAACTACGTTACTTCTTAAGTTTAGTAGAAATTAATGTGATGATCGATGGATAGTTGATGATTTGAAGGGAAAGGGCGTTGTCATTATCGTGCTTTGTCATGGGTCTTCAGCTTAATATTAAACGCAAGCATTGATTTGAGGAGCGCAAATCGATAGACTGAAAATGTCAGAAATGCGCCAATCGAGTGATTCGATTTCTCATTGAAGCTTCATAATTGTTTGATGTCCGATCTTTTTCAGCATTGGATTTGATTCGATGAAGAAAGTATTTCATCCTCTTGACACGCATTATTCCTAATTATGAATGGTGATTGTAGTGATCGAAATTTTGAGTGGGCTAGCATTTTCTTTTAAATACTATTTATGAGAATTTAGTGCATTTTACATGTCAAAAATACTCTCATTAAGGTGCAACTGCAGCTATCGAATTCGGCAAGCGGCTCTAAATTCAGCTTCATATTGCAATGATAAATCATAAATAATGAGGAGAGAGAATTAAAAGGTAGCCATTTTATTTAGCCGATTAACCATTAATCATTGTCACAGAAAGCCTCTACGTACAGCTCATTGACTATTATTAGAACCAAGTCAAAGCAAGTGAGTCAGTTGGGTCCATGGAACGTGCCAGCAAACTAATTAATTCAGATTGCGAAATGATTTAAATAATAAATTAATAAATTCTTTGGACGTCAGTGGAGTTTAAAATATATGGGATGCATTCATTTGCATATGAGGTACATTTGCCATTGTAATTGTGATTAGGGCCTAATCATTAGGCTTCTTCATGCTACCAAAGTGCAATCCGCCTCATGAATGATTTGCATTACCGGGCTAGTTCGATGAGCCAAGTGCTTAATCTCAAAGCTGGCGCAGCACGTGAAAAGCAATCATGCAGTGACATTCATCCTTCCGCAAAATTCAGCACACAGTTCACTTTTACTTTTTCTTTGCTCTGGCAATCCTTCGAGGGGATAGGAGAGCTCAAAATGATTTTATCTTTACATCCGGCTATTAAAATAATTTTTTTACTATCGGTCGAGCAGTGGTTGCTGAAGACGCTAACTTTTTAATTATGCATTAAATCGTACTTCAAGATGAATTTTATTTGGCTTTTCTGTTTAAAGCGATTTTTAAAAAACAAAGAGTTAGTGCGGGCATAGTACAGTGAAGCATTACTAAACTTTCTGAAGCGTTGCACACCTCAGTAATAATAAGCAGTAAAATAGCAAGTAATGGCAGGTTACCCTACCCACCTTAGCACCACGCCACATTAATTAATTGATTTGTAAACCATCCATTAACGAAACTCTCACTTGATGAAGACCATCGACGAACTCGTTACCATTTTGGGAGAGCCCAGCTAAGGTGTGTGAAATACAAATTACTGTAGAGGAGAGTGAAACATAATTTTTATCTGTAGAGTTGGTTGATTCCAGTTTCAGTTTTTTATTTGACCGAAATGGGCGTGTATGAGATGTGATGAATGTGATGGGATGGTGCAAATGGTCTTTGCGAATCAAATTTTATGGTTGTCAATCAGCAAAAACACCAACATTAACATTTCTTCAGCCAATTGGTGCTACATCTCACTTCGACTTCACTCATTCACGCAGCCTTTGTAAAAAATATGTCGTTGCTTAATAAATGGCTATGTGATGTGAGTCGAGTTTAATGTGGTCAATAAGGAATGCAGGACGGGAATATGGAAATTCAGTCTCTCATGTATTTCATGAATTTATGCTGCAATACTGTAAATGATTTTTTTGCTGAGCAATAGAACAACGATTTGGAAAAAGTGATGTTGGCTCAATCAGAATTAATTGAAAATTGTTCGAGAAAGAAAAGGATATCAGTTTTGTCATCGTGATGCTGCAGCTTTCGCAAAGGTAGATCAGAAGCACCCAACGAATAAAAAGATTAAACCAATAGCTTTTTGTTGAGTGCTTTTAATGCTAACTCAAATGAAACCTGCCTCTAGCAAACATCCTTCGCTCAATCAATTGTCAATTTCCTGCGGAGTGAAGACCGACACTTTTTGTTTCACTCGTCGAGTTCATTTTTGGTACAGTGTTCAATCGAAGGAGTGGAGAAATTTTAAATGGTAATGATGATCATGAAGCATGGCGTTTGTGTTCAGTGACTCGATTCAAGTTCCGAGTAAACAAAGCACTAAATGCAATCTGACTAAACTTATGCTCCTAAAACGTCAAATTTATTCGAAACGATATGGAGCATATCACAAAAGAAAAGGGCATCCGTAATCGTTCAGTCAGTTTCTTAACTTACAAAGGTAATTGAAAGTGATTCAGTTAAGAATCTTGACTCAAGATTTTTTTTGTTCTCTGCATATAACGCATCATTGTGCTTGGTGCCATGAACATAAAAATGAATCGAAAGCTTTAAAATATATTGCTAAATACCTCAGGTTATTCGGCACGGCAGTGATAGTCGGCATTTTAACCGTACTTATACGAGAAGCTACCGATTACTTTCAGGTGTATCAGATTTGCTTACTTTATAAGAGTTTTCTTGATACCGTTGGAATCGACCTTTAACCAACAGCAATATTTTTTATACTATTCATAGCTCTTTGAATTTACAAGTTAGATAAGCTATTGTGATCTAATTTTAATTAAAACCATGATGTCATTTCATTTCATAAAGTTGAATTCATAAATATTCGATAATTGTTGAAGGTAGATTGGTTCTGACTGAGCACTATCAAGACCTGAAAGAACCATATCTAATTAGAAGTCAATGAAAGACTGAAATGAGCATTCGCTACATGATCCAAGCGCGATCTTGAGCGATCTTGTGTTTTTGTCGTGCGTCTCCTGTGGTGGGTGTGCTCCGAAGGTGTTTATTTACCTAAGCTTATTTGTTTCCTCCTGACATTGTCAAGTGAGCCGCTATTATTTTACTTCGCAATTATATATAGCATTCAATCTCACAAACGCCGTTTCTTTGTGTTAGCAATGTTACAATTTCCAATAATTGCCATTCTTTGAAAGAAAACGCCTGAGAACTGAGATTGAGAACCCTCAGTTTCTGAGGACCTCAGCTCACTCTACTATCTCCAACATGTGGACATAATTGAACGTTGTCTTCAACAGTTAAGGTACTCTGCACTGTGCACTGCAGGAACTCCCAATTTTAGGATTTTATTTTATTCTACGTCTCCTCCTGTTATCGATACATGGTACGATACAGGTTATATTTGTAAAGCTGAAAGCGGTAACGAATGTATTGTTGCAAAGTTTGTTACTTATTGTTTCATGACTTATCAACTCTGATCAGCAACTTTGAACCGCTATTTACAGCGGTAGTAAATTAATTGTACCCACATTAAAGCGTGATGTATGTACAACAACGGTAGTGCACAATTAACCAGTAGCTTTTACATATAATTCATTTGCCATCTCCTCCTATCTTGCCTGAAATTAGTTGCATTTTTTAGATCAAGGTCGTGTGACAACTTTGCATGACATGCTTTTCAGTCTATGGGTAGTGGGCTGTTGTACAAGAGGTAATACAAGGCCTTAATTACATTACAAAAATTATATTTTGACTTTGAGGAACTTTGACAAAAAATTGTGCAACGCTTTAGGACAATTAACCCGAGGAAAAAAAGAATGCCTACAAAAAAATGTTTTGTTTTACAACTTGAACATGTACCATAAACGAATCATTGGAATCGATATGGGAAACCATTTGGTTAAACTGTTTCCTCTCAGTAAAAAAATTTACACGCACCTACTACAAACAATAAATTTTGATTCAATCTGCTTTACAAAATGAAACAATAAACTAACCTTGTCGGCTAAGAAAAAGTAAACACAGTGAAACTTTCGAGTAGCAATTGTAAATTGTAGGTATGTTTGGTAAAAATGATTGTGTTTTGTGTCTGATAGACAATAAAAGATAATTATGTGTCCATCTTATGAACTACGTTCTCACAGTAGGTACCTCATTTCCAATTATCCACTTTACCTTGCAGTCATTTTGGGGGGCTACTGCCTCCCTGTCTTGTGAGTGTAAACGAAATAACTAAATCACAGTTAGTAAAATAATGTCATTCTGTAGTAAAACGTATGCATAATGTACAATAGAAGGGTTCTAATTAGTAGCTAACAAGAGCCAATGGATTTGGTGCAGTGCATGCAAATTAGTTTGAGCCCCATTGTGCGTTAAAATGGGCAAAAATGTTTGCTGCTTAAACTTTTGGAAGCTTATCACACAACAACATCCCACAATATGTTTTTTCATCGTAGAACATTTAATTTTTTCACTTGTCAAAAAACTTATCTCATTATAGATTATGTTCTCGTAGCTAGATTGCTGGTTGTATTCCAAACGTAAATATTATTACGTAAACAAAATTATTAAAATTGCCCTTCTCCTTCTGCATGTAATAGATGATTTGATGAATGAATTCTAAATTGATACTGTATTTTCAAATGTCATTTTATATAAAAAGTAGGTTTGTAATAACAAGCTTGCAACAATAAGCATATAAACATATAAACTTAAAAAACACAATGAAACGAACAAAGTGAAATTTGTCAAGGGAAGGGTGACTGTGACTGTAAATGTGATTACCTTCTAGGAATGGTAGTTGGGTCGCTCAATCTACAATTCGCCTGAAATAATCGAGTGAGTAAAATTGCATAGGCCTCAATATTACTGCTTAAGTACCAAAGTTACTCGTATTTACTCGCATTTGATAACTCGCCCGCTCATTTGTGCGCCCATATTATTTGCTTTAAGCTCATAGTGAGTATCAGCAGGGGTCAAACGATGAAACTATAGACAGAGCACTTTGTATTAAATTATTCTTGCTGTAAAAATTTGAACTATTTAAATATATAACTCTAACCAACGTGCTCGTGATTCATGATGATCATACCTTAGTAAATCAAGTCTCATTAAGTCACTTATCTCCTTCTTTAATCATGTTGCTAATTTGACTTTTTAATACCAAGATCAACATGATTTATTGCTACTCCTAACTTTAACTACGCTGGGAAGGATAATGGAAATTGTAAATGGTTTCCTTCATCATCAATCATTATATCATCATCAGATAAAATCTTCAGCGAGACAAATAAGAATTTTGTAAGTCAAGTCCCTCTCAAACACTTAAATCCTTCATTACTGCACTGTCTGTACTCAAATGCTTTTTGGAAACAGATTTGCCTATGTACATTCAATAGAATAGTCTTGCGATTTAAATAAGTTTTAAATGTTTTCAACTTCATTCCCAAACAAAGAACGCGCCGTATGCAACATGAACTCATGTGATGCCACAGTCGAAAGTCGAAACATGATTTACAAACAAAGCAGTTACATACATATAATTCTAAAGAAATAATGCACTTTTACATTAGTTCGACATTCCTAGTCGTCTCAGGAATCCTGTTCAAATGTTCAAAGTTCAAAGTACATAATGCAACAGTAATTATGGATGTGAGAAAAAAGGAATTTTCTTTCTTTAAAGTTGATAGATTAAAGGCAGAAGGATGTGATATTAAAGCAATTAAAACTCATGTATTTTAAATTTTATTTGCCATTGATCCATCAGGAAAATGACAATCGTAAAATAATTAGATAAAATAATATGTACAAGTGTTACATCTAGTTTTTATTTTACAGATGTAATAACACTGACAACGAACATAAGGATAAGATTAAGTGAGGAGTTTCATTTAAATAAGCATGTTTTTCTCAAATAGGCAAAAAATTGTGCTGCTATCAGTAATATTTCATCTACAATTCCAAATCAAAATTTAGTATGGCTATGACATGACTGAAGTTGGAAAATGCTTAATATAAAACTGTCAGCAGTCAGTCTGGGTTCTCAGAAATCTTAATTTAGGTAAAGTCCATTTTGCAGCCCCAGATTTATAACTATTGTATCTTTTTACCTGTAGTATGTACTATAATTTGTAAAATTAACATTTGACTAAATAAAAGATTTTAGTTTGCTCCCGGTTTATGGATAAGTCTCAAAATAATTCTTGGTTAGGCAATAAAAATAAAACTGTAACGTTGCTGTCGAAAAACTCGATCGGGTGTCTGAATTCCAATTCTTTAAAGTAGAAACGGACAACAGACGCAAAGTGACTAAAAACTAAAAACTGGTCAGGATTTTGAAGCCGAATAAGTTATGCGGCATAACTCACTAACTCAGAGATATCAAGTAGCACGCAATACAATACAACGATGACATGATTGTGAATTATGAAGAAAGGTAAACTGTAAATTAACCGTAACCGACGACAATTTGGACGCATCGGTGTCAAGCATACCATCAAAAACATCTTGTACGATTATTAAACTCAATTCTTAGAAAACGTCTTGACAGACTTCATTTCATGTTCGCATCGCTAATTATATTTTAAATAAATGAATTGTCGTCTTCCACTGTGCCACTACTAACAAATTATAAGATTGTGACCTTGCGGATGAGTGGTTAACTGTTTGTTTATTTTCGAAGATGAAGATAAATGAAAATATTAGCAAAGTAAACGTGATGATCACTTACAGTTGCACGTAATTTTTTCTGCATTGCTAAAAAATAATTAAAAATGAACATTTTTTATCATAAAGCTGAAATTGAAGGCATAGATTGAAAACACTATGCTGACGAAAATCAGCGTCAACATCAAACTTAGCCCTGTGAACGTGTGAGAGGAGGAGCGTTAATGGCGAAAGAAAACGAGTGTTGTAGTGGATATTTATTAAGTAGATTCGTAAAGTCATCTTCATTATTATTTATAGAAGACTGCTTAATTAACAATGCAGCAGCAATTGAATTAGTAATTAAAATCATTCTTCATTTTCTTTCTGCAGTTTTAACTATCTTAAATATTTAGCTACAAATGCCAGTTCACCTTTAAAAGAAAGGATTATTAAAGGTAGATTTCATGAATAAGGTAATAATTATTATTGTCTTTTTTGAACTTCAAAGTTTGAACTACTCGAAGATATCATTGCTCAAGTTGCCCCATAACTACTTATACCGGTTTTAGAGTCTTGATAAACCAATCTAAGTTATCTAATTAGATTAGTGTATTTATTAGTTATGCTTTCTACTTAAGTCTAACTGGCCTTCAGTCGAAAACGAAAGAATCCGATTGAGAAGTATCTAAAAACTTTCTGTTGAAAAGCTTTGGGCTCGTTTGAGCCTTTACATCTTTATGAGTCACTATTTAGATTTGCAGTCGTTGGACTTGATTTTATTTGCACAAACGGAGACTCAAGGAATTGGTGAAGGGTGGGGAAAGACGTTGAGGGTTGTATGGTTTTCATGTTTGTGTGCTACGCTAATCTGAACAACTTTTAGCTGAAAGTCTGTAGTTTGTAGAAACGCTTTAAGCTCTTGAGTTTGTGAACCAGATTAGGAAATGAAAACGTCAAAACAAGAGTGACAGTTTGACAATGACAATGATTGGATTATGCACCGAGTGCTTTGCGTTGCGTGATGCACATGCACACCAGTTTCATTATTAAAAGTTAAATTATATTTGTGAACCTATATTAAATAATTTAACAATTTATTTAAGATCAATCAAATGAAAGGCGTTTTCTGTTAAGGTCAACAGTTACTAATCTCAATGTTAAACTGAGATCAATAATTATATAATCTCGTGCAAGGTCTCCAAATCTGGCTTTATTTTCACTTATGTCCAATTTTCTTTTTAATTCTACTGTGGTACAATTAAAATGGCAATTTTAGTTTAAACTTTTTTATTACCCCGATGTCGTTTTCCTGCATCATTCCGCAATGAAATTATTACCATTAATATTTATCCATTAGAAGAAACCACAAAACCGACGGGGTAACTCAAAGATGAATGAATTTAATGGAAGGTCAAAAAATTAATTGAAAGCCTTAGTGGGAGAAGAGAAATATCCACATCATGAAACTACTCTAAACAGTTAAGATATTTTAATTGAGATGATGATGCTGCTGCTATGTAAATATAATAAAACAAAATCCCATGTTGCTCCCATGCAATGTCTAAAATATCCTTGTCCATGAATCCTTCATACTGTGCGGCTTTCTCTCTAACCACATCCGTATAAGGAAATTGCATCTCGTAACTGCAGATGAACCAAATAAATTAAGAAATATAAAGTCGCTTTCGTATTCACAAATTGGTATAATAAATATATTCTGCTGCATACAGTAAATTTTTTATAAACAATATTAAATAGTGTTAGTAGACAACATCATTTACAACGTTTTACAGAATCAGGTATATACCCTTTCATTTTCAGAATGTCACTAAATAACCCCAGTAAAGTTTAATGAACTGTTTGTGCAGGTAAAGCCATGTAAAATTCATTGGTACATGGGCACATAATTGGATAATAAGCTTACATGTTGTTCACTTCACCTTTCGATCATTAATTTAAAATCTAAATCTAAAGTAGGATAAAAAAAGGAAACCTCAAAGTCAAAGCAGGACGCAGGAGTCAGTAAGGTGCGGATGACAAGTGCAATGATTCAATTACTCGTATATAAAGATAAAGTAACATCGAAAATATTATTGAAAGAGTTTTCCTTTTTTTCAAGTCATTAATTAAGAAAGTGTACTCTTGAATTGAATTGAATGAAGATGTGAAGGGTAAAATACTTCTGACTTGTCAAAACGCTTGTTAAAATAACACTTCAAACATTAATTAATTAAAAAGCAAACAACGATGCAGGTTTTATTATCTAATTGACATATTTTGAAAACACGTAACAAAAAGGCAACAAGCATTTTTACAAGGAGTAAAAGAAGTTTTCTCGTGTGAACAATCGAGGTAGTTACATGCATTTGTTTGATGATGCTTTATAAAATTCCAAAAATACCTAATTTTAACTTTTAAAATGTTTAAAGAATTGTTAAATTATGTGATCTTGTTATATATTTGGTCACACTATCGCGGTGGCTTTTGCATGTTAAATAATTAAAAATTCGCGTCCTTTAAGATCGACTGATTATATAATCATTATTATAATTATAATATAGAAATCAGAATTGCTGATCATTTCATTCCAGGGAGTCCGATAACGAAACCTGAAACATTAAGAAATAACTTTCGAATGTTCAAAATATGGCCACTGACCACCCTATTAGTAGATGAGAGAGAATTGTGTGTGAGGTGAAATTATATAATTAGCTTGATATGACAGTTTGGCATCGTATCACATGAAGACCAATTCCGATTAAGTGAATGCTTCGCAAGCAGCTAGTAAAATAAGCAGTTCGATACGCTAATGATATACTTGAAAGTTATAATGGCTAATATAATTTACATTACTCGGTTCGGCACTCTTCAAACCCAATAAAAGTTACGCAGTAGAACCATCATTAATACCAATCACGTTTATTAAAGTGCAATTTTTATTATTTACTGGTCCAAATAAATAAACGACTTATCGCGTGAGTACATCTGACATCTAACGCTTTTCTAACTGAAAGTAGGTCTAGACTTTTTTGTACATTTATTTAAAGTTGATAATGGTTCTTGTTTGCGGTGGTATGATGAAATCTCACATTGAACTTCTCAGCCAGAGAGTATCGTGCTCACAAATTTGCAATGCACACACAATTCGCAATAAAAATACCGAAAATGATGTTGTTTCTCATGTTATAATGTAATCATTAGATAGTCCTGATTAGTGATGCATGTTGACGTATGCGTCATCTTGATTTTTTTGTAAATTGAAAGGTTTTTAAAAGTGCATAATAATTATGCAAAAAGTTACCATTTTACATTAAGCTGTCACTTGAAGCGCATTTTCTTGGCTAAGATTTCTATGTAGCAAGTAACAAACGAGACCATTTATTCATAGATTTCATAACTTCATAGTGAACTTGAAAATTTGCATCACTGCCGTTGTCGCCAGATTTGCACGAGCTTGAGCTGGAAAGTGAGATGTCTGAACCACCATTCAATGTCATCAACTCTTTTACCTTTTTAATATTTATATTTAATTTCTAATGCATTCAAAATAAAAGGTGTGATATAAACCTAAATTCGCACCCAACACTTTTAGATTAGTATCTCGAATCTCTACACAGTTGACAAAAATTGTTTTAAGGTTTTATTTGGTTCGTTCGATGAAAGAGAATTTTAGAAGAAAAATCATTGTCTAAAAAGTGCAGCAATTAACTTAATTCGATTAATTGTGCAATAAATTCTAGGCAATGCCTTGTAAATGATGACTCTGAAAATGTCGTTTGCTGCACTAACGACGAGATAATGACGGCCGTTGAAGCGATAGTCAAAGAATGTGTAAATGATCATAATTCCTGTTTTCTTACGACTTGACAAGTTGACACTGATTTTTATGCAAAAAGAGACTTTTTGTGTTTGGGCAGTACACTTATTGATTCATACTTTTTACTTGTAGCCCATAAGCTTAAATCATTTTAATAAGAGTACGAAATCAGTCATTCTCCCTATCATAATTATCATTGGTGAACCGCCCATCATTATGCACATAGGACCACGTTAGTTAATTTATTCTTATATCCTTGTAGAAGGCAGTATATTTTATCTTTCCATCATTTTCTCTTCTGAGAGGCAACAACGGGCGTATGCACCAAGCTTACTCATATTGGAATAATAATGCTAGGCAAGATATTTACTTGAGACAAGGTGCCTGACAAAAATGACACGAATAGATCGCTGTTTTAGGAAACATCACGTTACACTCAAATCAAGGTAAATAAGTTAATAAAGCAATTACCTTCAAACCATCCGGATATAACATCAGATACCTGATCTTGACCATTCACCTGACTCTTGGCAGTTTGATATTTGGGTAGATTTTGGCCTGGCCAATAGTTACCTACGTATTTATTAGTGTATTTATGAATGTGGTCAAAGTCGTGGTCCAACAAAACCACCTACATTATTGCTTCGATGGTGTTCCGAAAGTAATTCCTTGGTTAGTAACGACTGCAAGGAATCATTTGAAGCTATGACCAAGAAAATGTTCAAAAATGTGAGCGAGAATCCACCCTGCCTACGAAAAGATTATATCGTGTAGCCTAGTGGCACATGGTATTTCTCAATCCTCTCTCCATAATTACTGGCCACTGATTATTAATAATCCCTTTTGTTATTGATCGATCCACTTGTCAATTCATAAAAAATCCTGCTAGCGAAAAGGAGTTTACCACAATGCATTTTTGACAGTTGAGTTAGGTAAAACTATAAAATAAGTAAAAGTCTATGCCAAATGCCAATCTTACGGACATCTCTGTATAATTTTCTTTTGAGATGCAGTTTCGTTGCACCTGTATTAAAGATTATTTATTTGCTGACATAATTTGTCTCCAATTTTGTTCATAAAGTACACACGCCTTTTTGAGTTTTGTTGACCGCAATAGGGTACATTATATGCCTAGAATAAGACGTGCGTAAAATTGTGGCTCTTTTTTAATAATTATGCGTGTCATGTATGTATGTATTACATTTTACGTATTCTATTCTGTTACTGGTCGATGACTTCTGTATCGGTTAATAATCGAATGTTTTTCCGAACAATTCCAACCGGACAAATAAATATGGTGGGATAAGCAACTCGAAACTTTAGATACTCAGAAAAAAATCACAAGAATGTGTAACCTTTACGGATATCAACAATGGAAGTAGAGCACAAGGCTTGACCTCAGGGTTTTGAGATTTTGGAATAACGTGGTCCATCATCAATCAGCAAGTGATTTTGACTCTAGCTAATGGGTGACCATGAATGAGTGACTTTATATTGCTTTATGAATTGTAGTGTGTAATTAATCGGCTCACTCCGTGTTAATTGCATAATTGGCTTAACTTGTGCTGCATAGCGCTGTAGTACTCAATAACAGCAGAAGGATGGAAGTGACTGTTTAATTGCTACTTTCTGTCATTTTGCTTTTTAATTATTATATACAGGTATCGTTTTTATTAGAACTTGAAACGAATTGGCCATAACTAACTAAATATTCGATAGCAAACCTGAACAATGCAGATTAGTTACCAGTAATAAGAATGCCTTGTGTAGGTATTAAAATTGCACATGTACTTGTAAAATGATAAGCAGAGTTGACTGCCACGGTCAATTGGCCTATTGCCATTATTTTTTCAAATTTCTAGGATCCTGTCCTGTCATGTCATGTATAATGGTGCTATCATAAATGTCATCAATTTCTAAACGCTGTTTAGGTATCAACACATTCTTCAATTTTGCCCAAAAGCACAGCGTACCAACAACAACGATTAATTAAAGTTTATGTACAAGTACAATTAATTTGAAAACCTCAATGTTTTTGACTTGACACCCGCAAGCCAAACTTCTACAATTATGCTACATTAAACAATTCACATTTTTATGCCACAACTACTTTATCTAATTTTCGTACAAATACTTTAAATTGTGTTATCAGCAGTTGAATAAGGTGCACGTTGCACGTATGCAATTTAATTAAGAGTTATTTATTATCCTGCAAATTTTAAACTTCTTCCAGAATTATGCATTTGTAGAAAAAGCTGGCAAGTTTTGAGAATGAGGTAAACGTCTAAATGAAAGGTGCTTCAAGTTGCGTAACATTCGAATGTATATTGTGATAATGACTGCAGAATATTCATAAATGCATTAATTGATTGCAAATTGCAATATTTGCAAAACTCAATACAGGCTTTGCATAACGTACATGGGGCATTCTGATACACTCTTTTTTCTAAAATAAACAAACCTGTTAAATTACCCGTTAATATGTTACATCATGCTTTAGGATGACGCATAGTAAAATTTAGTAAAAATTTGGACAAACCTAAACTTTTGCGACTCGAATCCCGTGGCGAGTGAAAAAAGAGGCGTCACTCACAGTAGGAGTCAACACTGCACACGAAGTATTTTTGTCGTTTTTTATAATTAGCTCATTGAAAATCTTTAGAAATTATTTACTGTGGTTCTTCAATGTTTAACAAAGCAATTACTTTATTTGATAACAGTGGACCGCTTTGAGAAACATTAGCCAAAAGGAATGATTAACGGGCTTTTAAAGACGCTACTGCTTTCTTGCACTTATGAATGCTCAATAAAAATCAATTTTCAATTCTCGGTTATGATAAGCATTTGTATAATAAAGTAAACTTTTCTGTTTCCACAGACCACTTCTTAACGCATTGGTCAGCAAGCTGGAAGTCCTCGCGTCGAAACTAGATGAGTTAACATCAGCCCAGACGAACATCCAGAAGGCGTTTAACACGTTAGAATCGCGTTTCCCATTGTCGGCAACCATGGATGATGTTCCACAGTGTGGGCGTCGCGTTGACAGAGTACTCCGCACTCTGACGCCTCTAGTGTCACGGGTGGAAGGTCTTTGGAGCGTGGTTTCAGGATACTCGTTGAATCCCAGCGTGAACAGTTTTGCAGGAAGTGCCAAACAAGCGACTAACAACGTAAATTTACCACCTTCTCAATTCCTGGCTCCAGGCGATCCTCTTTTGTCGGAATCTAGAAGACAGGAAAGAGCCATTTCTGCCATGCGCACCGATTTGAACGCAAAAGTGAGTCAAGAAAAATTCTGTCTGATGTATTTTAAATATAGCGATTCACAATTCAGATTCCCCAAAATTTTATGTGAGCATTTTTAACCTTTGCACATGCAGAGCCAACAAATCCTCAGTGAACTTGGAACAGTGGAACAACAGCTCGATGTTTTACAAACAAATCTGAAGAAAGTGCCACCACCGGCACCCGGAACTGGCCCTGCATCCCTTGTTGATCAATCCGACTTACAAGCCCCAGTTGAAATGCAAACGAATAATGATGTTACTTTCCAAGTTGTTGATCCCTCCTTCCAAAATATTGCCATTGTCAGTAGACATAATCAGTCAACTGGAGTTCCAGCCGTGGTTTTCCCCTCAGTAAAAAACAAGCCAATTGCCGATGCCGCTGCATTGGATGGCGCTGATGCACTTCTAACAGGCGTACGGAAATGATAAGCATCATATTATAGTAAAACAGATTATAGTCCTTGTAATTAAAGACAGTTAGTGACGCATCCAAATCGTTTCAACATTCTTTCAGTCTGGACAAACCAGGGCCTCTTGCGCCGAATTAATGATGCAACCTGGAACAAAGAGATCCGGCTTGTATCATATCCGTTTGCCTGGCGCCCGATCCTCCTTCTGGCAACTTTTAACTTATTGTGACCAAGAAACTGCTGGTGGTGGATGGATGGTATTTAAAACGATTTATCTCATCTTCAACTAATGTCATTGCCACTAACGATAAGTTTACGGACGACTGCTAATATTTATAAAATCATGAACTCAATGCTTAACGGATAATGAAGGATCGATGCCCGAATTAAATAGCAAATATTTCACATGATATTATTGATATTCTTACAATGAACAAAAATAATTTTTTGCTCATGTTTGGGTCCCAAGAATTACCTAATTGAAATGTTATTTTTCTGTTTCAATGTCCATTTAATCCTGTTCGTAGGTTGTGCAAAGACGTGCAGATTTTGGTGAACCACGCGAAAGCTTTCACCGTAACTGGGTAGAATATCGAAGTGGATTTGGAGATCCTTTGAGAGAATTGTGGATCGGTAACATTAATTTGCACCTTTTGACAAACTCTGAAGATCAAGTACTTCGAATTGAGTTGGAGGACTTCGACGGGGAAAAGAGATATGCCGAATATTCTACTTTTAGAGTTAGACTTGAAGCTTATTAAACCAAGGTTTCAAAGTGCTATCTTTGCTTACAAAATTTAAATCATGCATGCATTTTGATTAGGTGGCATCTGAAACGGACGCCTTCCGTCTGGAAGTAGGAGGCTACAGCGGAGATGCTGGAGATGCTTTGAGTGACCCGTGGTACGGAGCTCACGGTTCTGCTTTCTCCACCAATGACAGAGACAATGATCGATCATCCTTGAACTGTGCCTCCATGTTGAAAGGTGGATGGTGGTGGAAGTCGTGCGGTCGTGGTCTCAACGGTTTATACTTTGACAGTCAACAGGCCGACTCTGCCCTTGCTCGCCAAGGAATTGTCTGGTTCAGATGGAAGGTTCGTAGATGAATATAGAAATAAATTTGTTTTGGTGAAAAATGAAGTTCTACATTATTTTTTAATTATTTGCAGGGATGGGACTACACTCTTAAACGGGCAACAATTATGATAAGACCGAAGAGCTTCCGTCCCGGGAACTTCACTGCTGCCTCCACCACTACCATTACAACACCAGTTTAAATTGTAATCTTGTAGACGTTCCTTATATTCTCTAAGGCGGACTGCATGTTACTTGCAACGAAATTTTAACCGAACATGCTTGAGTTTTGAACGTTATGGAACCAAATACCGTTTTTACCTTGAAACTAGTTTAGATTTATAAAATTTAGATATAACGAAAAAACCCATGTCTATTAATTAAAAAAAACTTTACGGATGACTGTTACAGCCCTAATATTATGATTACTTCGAAAAAGGAAAAGTAGATGAAAAGTGCATTAGATTAGATTGTGTAAGTTTTCGTGTTTTATGATTGTTTTTATTAGTAGATAATCAAGAGATAATTAATGCAGCAGGTAACTGATTTTCTATGTAGCAATGATTTATAGACCACCTAACAAAATTTATTACATATATTTTTGCATTCATTTACTATATTGTCGTAGCTAGAAAATCCTATTTGAGTTTCGAACCTGAATTGAATTTAAAATTGTTTATTTCCAAGAAAGCATGAAAAATACGGTTACAGGGAAATGAGCCTGGTACGCAGTCGAATTTTAAACTTGGAATCAAAATTGTCTTTATGGTTGTAATAATTGGAAGATTTGTGTCGGTCGTTACTTAATTTTTTACTGGTGAGCTACTTGAGTTATCTAATTTTAGCTAGTGTACCTATGAATAAGGTTATTTTTATTTTCAAGCAGTTTCTTACAAATAATTGCAAGGCACAAAATATGCTCAGACATCATTTCATGGAGGATGTCACCCTTTACGACATTTTGATGTCCACTTTTAAAAAATTTCTTTAGTCAAAGGATTATTCGATTTGTTGACTGAAATTAATAATTCATTGGATGAAATTGGTCATGTTCAATGTTGTTGATGATGATCGTGTCGTTATTTTTAAGGTCCTCAGATTTTTAAATTTAAATATGTATATTTTGTAAATATAGTAATGAGATGTGTTAAGACAGAAAGCTATTAATTTAGATTAGTTTTTAGTTGTAGATTAAGGAAAGGAACAACAACAACTTCTTCGAACACATTATCAAGGGATAGTGTTGAGTGCTATGCTGAAAGGAGGCTTCAATGACATTAACTCGTGATTTCTCTCTACTATATGACGCAGAAATTTTAATTCTTCCCGCAGTCCTTTCAATGCAATTCATCGATCTTCTTGATTTAATTACTCTTGACGTGCTGACAATCTAGTTAAACTTTTATTTGTAGCTTAGAATTCTTGTAACGTTTTCGTATTTCATTTTCACTTTTGAAACTTTGCCTTTATTTTCATACCAAAATGTACAGTTTCGATATTTTTAACTAAACCTGAGAAATGCATGATTTCTTCCAAAGTCCTAATGAATGTATCGGTCTTACATTTACGCTTGAATTCCTTCGTGTGTTGGTTGAGATTTTAATTACATTATGTAACATTTAGGAAGATTACCTTTGCCTTTGCATGTGACCTGTATCTACAAAAGTGAAACGCATCTTGTATAAATTCAGATTGTATAATTTGAAGCTCGAATTTTTGCTTAGGCCGAAACGTGTGAACCTCCAGTATTAATGAAAAATAATAAAACAATGTACACTACATAATATTAGTTTAAAAAAACAATCAATGATTATTTTGGCATCACTCCTGGCAAGCATTGCATTGGAATACCCTATGGCGCTGAATAAACGATTAATACAGATAAACGATTGTGCATGTGAATTTCTCACAAAATGTAATAGTGCAATTAAATTTCACTCTCATCAAAGTAGTTAACTGAATTTGAACAAATATGTATGTAATTAATTTTATTCATTTTGAACAGTGCCATCATAAATTCACTCATACTATAATAATATCTATTTATGAAGGTACAAATAATATAATATACTCGGAGACTTTTATATTCATAAACTATTAAATGTTTCAAATGTATAATACACCCTACAGCTGCGCTGCGACGATGAAGATTTTTAAAAATGTGCTTTTATGCAAATTTCTCGCGTCCAAGCCCCCAAAATATTATGCTATATACAAATTTCTCTATAAAGAGAAAATATCTGAAATGTGATGCAAACTTTTTAACGCAGCTCTTCGTTTGTCAACTAATCAAACATCAAAACACGTTCAGGAAATTTTAACCGGAACCTTAATGTTTTAATACAAAACTTTGTTTAAATTAAACTCAAATGAACCGAAAAATACACTCACAGAGGAGAAGTGATGTGATATAATATATGTAGAGTTAAATTGGCTCAGAATTAATTTGAATCCGCTGACAGCTTTACTGATTACTGGTTAGGGTTGACGTTAGTAGCCGACATAAGCAATTTTTCATTCAGTTGAACTTGGACACGGGTAAGTTGCGCCAGATACATCGACATCAGCAAATCCTGCAAAGGTACAAATTTTCTTGTTACGAACAAGTCGGAAAACTCGGAATAAAGCTTATTTTATAATTTTATGTTTCGTACCTTAATGTTTGCATTAAGCATATTATCTAATTCATCCTTGTTCATTTTCGGTACGACTTGGACCAATTTCAAGAGATTTCTTCCAATTGAGTTGTCCGCTGCAATTCTGTCAGACAAAACATCGTCGACATAATTCAAAACCAAGTTCAAGCTTTCTTCCACTTCTCCACATGCCTCAGTGATTTGTGGAAGCTCTGCTTTGGGCTCTGTTTTGCCGTTGGGAACCATCCTAGTCTTCATTAGTGTTTTCACTGAAAGAGTAAAAATTAAATTGTATTTTTGACTCTTTCCTATCCCAAGGATAATGAAAGATCTGAACCCTTAATATTAACTTACAAGCAACAGCCTCAGGAGGATAAGTAAGCAGTTCCACAGGAATGGGACTGAACATGGCTCCTTGAGAACGGTCTGGAACTCCAATGTCCACCCTTAAATAGCAGAGATCGGTAATTATTAGCATCTAACAATATCAACTAATGATGATCTCACATTTATTACAAGTACAAATTCGTTTGCGAAACTCACTGGACGAATCCTTTGATACTTAATTTTCCCGTTCGGCAAGTTGTGTCCACCAGTAAATGAACCGGCTTGGGACACTGACGCGCATAATAATCGTTTATTGGAACTGCTATACTTGTCACTTCAAAGCCAGTAGCCCACCAACCTACAATAACCTCAGCCGGATGGACCTGCTTATTCAGTTTGTACATGGTGTCCGCAATGTGCATCTCGATTGAAACCTGAATATTATCAATATTTGAAAGGATTAATTAATAAGATCGGTATTAATTTGGAAAGCTCGAAATTTTGAAATCTATAAACGACAAACGTACCGTTCCATCTTGCGGACTAATACTATGAGGAACAACGAAGCAGTTGCTAACTTCCACGCAGTTCTTGTCAATTGTTCCTACAATTACGAAAAATAAAAGTAAAAATTAAATTTTAACTCATAAAAGTAAAGTATCTAAATCTAAATTGTGTCAAACGCTAACCCAATAATGTTCCAAGGATTGAAGTACGATCCAAACTCCGCCGTTCGTAGGCGTTGATGATTTGGAAGAGTACAACCGGATGTACTTTCACCGTCAAATTGAGAACCATCTTTGCTTTTATTCCTTTTTATTGTTATCTCTTTAAAAAATACGAATAAAATAAAGTTTAATTAGTTTGACTTCGTCAGATTAACGAAAACAATGCACAGCTGGATTGTTGACAACAATAATGTAGAGTATTTAAATTGTGGTAAGGGAATCACAAATAAAAATTAGCCATTTAAAAGCTTCTAACCTTATCAAGTAATAATACTCCGAAAAACCTTGTTTAACTCAAAACTAAGTTAATTATTGTGGTGAAACCGAATTTTTTTGCTTTTGGTAGCAAAATGTGTCACTCAAGTCAAAGTTTGAGAAAGTCAAGTCAAGAAAACATTACAAGCATGAGGAAAGCAAAAGCAGCCGGCATTTATTCGATGCTTCCTCCAGATGCCACCAGAGCACCAGCAGATTGCATTGAGTTAGCAAAGTTGTGTCAGAGTAGAGACCAATGGGGCGACGTGAGAATTCACTTTTTGCTGCATTGCAGTAAAACCACCTACTAGTAACTTGTGTGGTAGCGTAAGCGTAGCGTTTATAGTTTACAAAATTACAAATTATAGAGTTTTGTGAGTTTTTTTATAATGATTTTGATTAATCTGCCTTCACCCAATATTCTTTTTAAGTGATTTAATTGAGTATAAATTATTAACGAAGCTGCAACGTGCGGCATAAGTATTTTTATATACGTGAAAGATATATTTAATTATTTATTCAATGATTCCTAAAACTCATTACAAGTGAAAAGCTAATTAACTAATTATACAAAATAAAATGACAATACTTATGTTCCTTCAAAAACATTTTACTTAATTATCCATCATTATATCATGATCAACAATTAGTGAAACGTTAATAATATGCATATTTTTTCTAAATATCAAACAAACCATTGCCTTACAAAGTAGCTAGCTTATATTTAAGATAATGACAAAAGTGACGGAAGAATGACGATAATATTGTAATTATTAACTAAATAATATTCCCTTTTACTTTAACAGTACAACTCGAAATCAATCCTTTTCGATGTGTAGAACGGTCCATCTTGTTTGTATTTTCGAACATAAACACCATCTTTAAAGTAGCCTTCATTCACCCAGGAATTCATTTCCGATGAAGTGTGTGGTCCGTACACGCGAGCCTCATCTTTATCCTCCCATTTAAATTCCCATTTAACTTCATCGCTCGTGTCATTGATTGAGCTGCTGGAACCAGGTACTGCTTCAGATTCAGTATCAGGTTTCTCGTCTGCCTTCACTTCAAAGCTATCACCAAACATGTCTTCATCTTCGTTCACTGCTGTTGTTATTTTTCGGGAGGTCTCTCGCTTAATTTTAAACGTCACACTTTCATACGTTTCCTGGTAAATGTCCATGTTTCCGGTTGCGGAAAGTATACTATCAGCTATTGCCGTCAATTTTGTCACGTCATCTTCGATCGTAGCGGGCTTTTCCTTTTCAGATTCTCCAGCGTTAGCATCATCACTGCTTCCCGAAGACACCACGCCGTTACCGTTATCGACATTCGCATTTTTTGCAGCTAGTTTCTTTTGTTTGAGTTTTTCTGATGCAGATAGTTGCTTATTCACCGAGTTTCCTCCAAGACGTTTAAGGGCCTTCAGTACAGTTTCGCCGGGCTTCAGAAACGTCAGCATTTGTTTGTACAGTGCGAGAACGTCAACTTCGGCCGGTGCCTCTTCGCCTTCAGCGTCTTCCTCTGATGCATTCTTTTTGGAAGAACCTGGCGCTTTTACTTTCATCCAGTCTATTGAATCCAACCAACTATCCTTGATTTCCGAGGGATCTTTTTTATTCCAAATGTACATTCCGTTTCCATCAAAGTAGCCTTCTTCCAGTTCGTCTTTCATATTAAATGGAGTTATTTTAGTTTCACCATCGCAGTCTAACGTTCCGTCCTCCTGACCTGTGAATATTAAAAAATAACATCATCAAATAACAATGAATTCAACATTCAACAATATTTTACATGCACAATTAAAATACAATATACAGAGTCAGTAATTCGGAAGTAACAAATTCCGCACCTTCAATCTCCTCTTCATCCATTACATTATGCTTTCTCTTATTGTAGTCATCGTCATCTTCTTCCTCGTCATCTGAATCAATGGTATGCTGCCTTCCGGATGTGCTGTGCTGTACAAACTTTGAAATCTCGTCTTGAATTCCTCCGCTGTAATCATCAGTCATTTCTTCTTCAAGAAGTTTCCTTTTCCTGCTAATTTTCCTTCCAGCCATGTTTGCGTCTTTCTTATTTGTAATTATCTTGTAATGAGTTGTAATTTTTACACCACGGGATCCCCAAAGAATTCCAAATTCCAGATTAAACTACAACTACGCACAAAACACAAAAATGAAACAATGATTAAGTTTAGTAAAGTATTTAAGTAGTAGTAGAGTGGACTGATTGTGGATTTAATGGAAAATCGAACAAATGTTAAAATTAAAAAATTGCAATTACCCGTCTCGTTCATCAAGGGATATCACCTGCCTGAGGTTACAACTTTACAAGCTTGAAGCAGAAGCAACATGAAATAAAAGTCGTTTTTGTTTTCATTTCATGATGATGGGGCACGGTGATATTCACCCGACACTTCCAGTCAG
>VYYJ01001766.1:0-27294 GCA_021029165.1 Cyphoderus albinus
AGGCAGGAAAAGCGAAAATCTTTCTTTAAAGACCAATCATCAAGCCAAATTGAAACATGCGTCTCTCACACTCGTCGTCGTCACTGACTGAGTGACTGACTAAAAGACAAAAAAAAATATTGAAAGATGTCTTGAAAAAGTGCAACAAATCCATTTTATCAGATAATAACCGTGTGATATGAGTGATATGAAATGAATGCTCTAAATGAAGCCAGTGACTTTACTTGGTTTATTAACCAAACACAATTTAGTTATTGTTTTACGGAAAATGTACCACGCTTTTGGTCGTGGTAAATTGAAATTTTTATTTATTTTTAAACGTTTTTATTTCAACCTTTCCTTATTTCGTAATATTATATTTAATAATTAAATGAACAACAAATCTCATTTAGTAATATCTACTTTCTTGCATTTAACATTTTCAGTAGATATTTAATTCCATTGCTTTCATTACAATTAATTACTTGCTTCCTAAATGCTTACCTTATATTTTGGCATTGGAAAATTAATTAATGAGTAATTAAAGTAAATTGTTAAGAGTAGTAGCATTGTAATAATATCACTTAATTAAAATAATTCATTAATTAATTCATGGTTCATCTTAGATTATAAATTGTATTTAATTAAGCTTCAAGTAAGTTAATTTTAAGAGCAAAAATAAAATCACAACGGACTAGTCAGCCATCTCGATTCGATACAATAAAAAATTACTCGCTTTATAATTTAGTTGTAATTTAATTAAGGAATTTTAGATTAATAAAAATTAACCTATTTTTAGCATGAATTATAACAAATTTTTGACGATGATACATGTTGAATTAAATAATTGATTAATGCTCAGGAAGAAATGCATTGTTAAAATGTCGCCTTTTTCTCCACCTTCAGCATTTAACTAAGCCTTACAATTAAATTAAATGCCTTTTCATGTTTATTTTAAACAGAAACAGAACAGTCCGTCCAATGAAATTAAATTAATTATTAGCTAATTAATGAGACAGAATTTCCTTTCACTTATGTAAATATGTACATATCACATAATAGGTACGTTACGTTAATTAAACGTTAATTACACTTTATAAATAAATAATTAAATTATGTAATTATTTTTAAAAATTCATTTTTTCTTATTTTACATAATTAATTAATGACGCGACGCGCGAGACTCGTGATTAATACACATGAATAATGAATGACAAGTTCAGAATTAAAAATAATTCATTGATTTTTAACAATTATATTTTTTAAGTTAATTTAAAATTGATTAATCATTTTCTCACAAGTCCAGTCAAAGAAGCAGCGGAACGCTAATCGCGCTTCTGTTATTTCTGTGCGGTCTCGAGGCATCTTCGTCATCGCTCGAAGTGCTGAACTCGTTTTCCCAAGGACCATCTTCATCCGAATCTTCTGCGGTCAACTCGGTCCCACTCGAGGACGAGTGACCCCCATGCTCATGATCATGACATTGACCGTCTGCCTGCTTGGAAGTCGATGCCACTCCACCACCAACACCATTGAACCTCGTCGCGCTTGTGGAAGGCCTCTGCTCATCTTCTACTGAAGACCCCGATCCCGCGCTGGATGTCGACGTTGAACAGTGTGGAAATGCGATTGCTGCCTCAACTTGACCCCTTGTTGAGCCTGAGCCCTCTGAACTCCCATTTCCAACTCCATTGAGATAAGCGTGGAACGCTGATGAGGCGTCTCCATCGACCTCATTTTCATCCGAGGAGGCGTTCGCGTTTAACGAGTCACAGCCCGTTCCATTTCTTGGAGTCACATTTGTCATTGAAGTGAGAAGTCTGGATGACGCATGGGCCACGGGCTGAATGTCCGCCTGCGTAAACCGCTGCTGCAAAATCTCGCGTGCCATTACCACTGAGGGCGGCCCCGTTGCAGTCACCGTTCCTATCGCTGGAGCTTGATCTCCAGCTGTGGTAGTAGCAGCAGCAGCGACGGCTCCATTGGCGCCTGGAGACACCTCCTGGCTCTCCAAGGCGTCCTCCCGGTACAGCACTTCGTGGCACAGGGGACACGTATTCTGCACGTAGAGCCACTTGCGGAGGCACACCGCATGGAAAAGATGGTTGCAGTTGGTGACCTTCGCTGACTCCATTTCCTCATAGCACACGGCACACACCTAGAAAATCAAAATTAGCAAACAAATTAAGTACTCTGATTATTATGAATTTTACAAATTATCTTTGCAAAAAAAAAATACTTACGTCATCCTGTCTGGACCTGAGTTGCTCCTCGGTGGCATCAGCCAGTGACATAATTTTCTGAGACGCAGTCTTCCTCTGGCAATAAACCCTCCATCCTTTCTGCGCCTCGCACCAAATGTTGAAGTAGGCGTGGACACTCATTCCAATCGCCCGGATGGCACTCGCACTCTCGAAGAAAAATATCCAGACAGCATTTGCGAACAAAAAGATGCCCGTGAGGAACTCGCCCACATTCGCGAAACTCCTCAGATAAAAGACCACATCCTCATGGCTCAGCTCGTCGTGCAGATGGTCAAAGAATCGGATGACGAAAGTTGGCAAAATTCGGCGGCACGCGTTCACAAACTTCTCGATGACCTCTGGATACTGGACTAGAGTGAAAGTGAAAAGACTGTTTTTACTGGCCAAGCCACCACCTCGGTCAGAGCAAGGAGATGATGATGAAGATTTTAAGTAAATACTACGTACATTGAAGTAGCTTGATAAATTCTGATAATATCTATGTTGAAACTACATTACGTCTTACTGATCGACTTATGTAAATCCATGTAAAACTTTGTAGTTAATTTGAAATAAACCTATAAACCTAACCTCTACACAAGACAGAATTTCCTCTATCCTCATTATACCTCAAATTACCTTAATCTGTGACAATATCAACTTACCTAGTTGCGAGAGGTAGACGACAAAGGAGATTAAAAGGGATATGCAAATCTTGATCTTGAACTCGATGGCCAGTGCCAGCACGGCGAGTGACCAAGTGGAGATTGTGGAGTGTCTCAGGAGATAGTAGGTGAGACATCCCGAGAGGATAAACGAAGTACAGGATAAAACTGCAGCGCGAATCTGCAGAGTCTGAAATGCTCTGAATGCCGTGAGTACGGGGGAAATCATTTGGTGCAGGGCGTGAAACAGGGCGGTTCCGAGTAGCACAATGTTCTTCGCCAGGCGGTCGAGGCGCTTCTCAGGGTCAAGTGAGGTCAGTCCAGTCTGGAGACTCAGGATGAAAAACAGGACCGTCGAGATGGACCCAAATCGATTCGCGTCTGCCTCGGTATTCGCACCATTGTACAGGAGGTACAGCAGACACTCGCCAATCTGAAAAGATTTAATTTTGCAAATTAATTCAACTGCCACCTTATCTGAATAACATAAATCAAATTTAAAAGTGAACTTTTCTTACATGATGGCAAATCGCCGACACAGTCACAGTGAGACCCACAACGCCCGTGAAAGTCTCGGTGCCATGTGTCATCACATACTTGACCATGGAGTTGAGTGGCTCATTGCAGCATTTTGACACAGCATCATAGGCGGCCCTCGTGATCCAGAACAATCGAAATACCGTATTCACCCTGAGTCGCCCGCTCTCCACCTGAATCAAATGACTAAGGCCGTACTCATTCTGCACTCTTTTCGTTTCGTTCCACGAGCTCTTGAGGAACGCGTAGATTTCCGGGAGACACCGCAGCAGATGATGATGAAGCGCCACCATGATGACGAAGTAGAGTACAGGATGAAATTTCGCAGCACCCGTCACGAAAAACATGCCGAACAAAATACACTCTGTCACTGAGGTGGCTGTGGCCGTGCTTAAATGACTTTCTCCAGCTCCGGAACCACCGCCACTTCCATCACTGCTTCCACTTCTTCCACTACCACCTCCACCACCTCTGTCATTGTTTCCAACCCCACCACCGCCACCTCCACCGCTCAAGTTAAAACCGCCCGCAGCACCGGGCCAACTTCGACAAGCGTAGTAAATTGTGGCGATGACACATCGACAGAATAAATTGTAAAGTATCGCGGGCACAGTTCCGAACCCAAATCCAGTGGGAAACGGTGCGAAGATGTAGCTGACGTAAAGCGCGAGAAATGAGAGAAGGTGAGAGTAAAGTTTGATAAGATTCTCGGTGGCCAGCATGAACGTGATGATGGCGACAAAAAATACTAGAAGAAAGAATCAAAATAATCTTTATCAATACCATTCAAATCTTCTTAATCAAACTTTTACTCTTTTGTAATCTTACAGATGATGCAGAAAAAGACTTCCGCAATTTTCATGAGATCAGCAGCTGCCTGTGTGGAAGAAAAGTCGGTTACCACAGGTTCACCAGGAAGACCTGAGGCTGATGAAGACACTGAGGACGAAGTCACATCATCCACCTCAACGATGGTGGACGTTCTCACGGGGGATACTGTGGGACTGGTGGCACTCGAAACAGCAGCATTTCCGGTTCGGGCGGCGATGTCATTTTGTGTAAATACGTCGTACAGTGTGTTCATTATCAGTTGCCAGAATTCTTGGATCATGGGCAGACTGTGGACAACTCCTCCTTGGGAAGTTGACTCTGGAGGAAGCGCCGCTGCAGCCACTGCTGGATTTACAGTCTCTGCAGAAAAATAGTAATTTTCTTATTAAAAACATCTTTTCTTAAACTAATTATTGTTTCTTTTTAAATAAATTACCATTCAGGTAATCGTCTGGCGTTGCCAGAATGTCAATTCCCGGTTCACTTTCCGAACCGGAAGTTTCATTAGGGTCATCATTTGGACTCCTGTCCACAATGAACGCGGTTTTCTGCTGAGGTTGTGGTGGGCCGGAAATGATGCCGCCATAGTTGTAGTATTTGTTTTGGTTGTTTGCCACTCCAAAACTGATCCGGAAGATTTCGTCAACAATGAGAAGCGGAGGGACACGCAGAAAAGACTCCAAGGCCATGAGCAGCCGCACTTTCACCGAAGACATTTTCCCCTCCTGAGATTTCTCTGTGAATGAGTTTAAAAAAGTAAGGAGGATGTAAAAATGAACGTCCAATTAAATGAATCTAATTTTACTTTGATTTCAATTTTAAATTCTCACCCTTTCTTAAAGATTTTTCTCGTCTTCCAGAATTAAATCACGCTCCTGGAAATCAAGGCCTGTCATTATGACAATTTGAGAGTAGAGTACGGAGCGTTCCTTTTCTTTACGTTTTTTTGCCAGATAAAGTTTTATAATTATGGAATGTCAACCAAACCAAATAATTATCGGATAATTATCCAAGCTGAACCTGAATAAACAGAATAAAAATCAAAGGCAAAATTAATTTTAGCCACTCACACACGTCAATTTATTACTAGAGACCGGTAAACTTAACGTGACACCAAAACTGACTATGGCAATTATCTACTGTGATTTCAGTTTTGCAATTAAGCTTATCATCCTAATCTCATGATATCAATGATGCTAAAGTACCATACAATGTAATGTAACTTGTCAAAAATTGTTCAAAAAAGAATTTGCAGCAGGTATTTACGTCAAACCTTATTTTTTTCACACTTAACCAACAGACTTGTGTGCAATATGCCTATTTACTTATCGTATCATTTACTTACTTTACATACGTTTAGTTTATGTACTTTCTCACGCACAGTTTGTGCAGCACTGCACCGAACAAAGTAATGGAAGGAAAACGTACAAAATCCAGGTTTTACATAGAAAATAGTAGTTAAATGATTTAGTCATCAGATGACTCACTGATTTATATTTTATTGCATTCCATACAAATATGAAAGAAACGTTTTAGCACATAATTTCAAGAAATGAAATGAATCACACATTATTTAAAGACCACATTAATCAGAAAAATGAATCATTTCATGACACCAGGAAAGACACGGTCTCTTAAAGGATTTTATAATTATGTATGTGATAGATTAATACATAAATGCACTTTAAAATGACTACAACTAAAACGTTACAATTTCAGTCCGCTGATAATGCAATAACCAAAAACCAATGTATTAAATGATTAAATAATCAGTAACCTGTGCGTTATTAGTCCGTTTCCATTTCAGTATCCGAATTCAATCCGAATCAACACATCGACAATCGTCACAGAATCACAACCACTCCACATCGCACATCTTTTATCTAAATACAATATTTACTACATTATACCAATACCAATCTTTATCTCTCTCTCTATAGAATCCTTTTGTCTTTCATCTTTCTCACTTTTAGTACTCTCATAAAACTTCTAAAGAACAAACAAACAAACAGATCAAGTTGACCTTCACAAGGCTGCCAAATAAACTCTAGCTCTAGCATAGATTCGATTCAGACACATTTTTCCCATTTGCCATTACCACCACCCATTAAAAAATCATATCACGGCACACTGAAAACAAAACGATCATCCAACTAAACTCTGCCAATGTCACTTCGTCATCGTCAGTCAACGAGAAGAATGAGAGAGATCCTAGAAAAAAGAAGGATGCTTTATAATATTTAATAACATTCTTAGTTAGGTAAATTATTACGAAATTCAGGTACATGTAGCTCATTCCTTCCTTCTACATCACATCAGATTCAGCAAATCTTTTTCTTTAACCTTATCCATGTTAAAGTTGAAAAATGCCGTCTTTGTGTGCATCGTCGCGTCTTGGCCGGTGGTGGTGGTAAAAGAAAAAGGAAACTACGAGTCAAGTCGAATAGTAGCGACATACATGATTATGATCATGAAGATATTCAGATTTGCAACTCAACAGAACAGCGATAACGACACGAGCTTTAGAGCGAAAACCTGCTAGTTAGTAGAAAGACACATCTTTCTTTACTTATAAGAACGCAGAGAGCAGAGTTCATATTCATGAAATATAAAATATTTTGGCATTGCCAAGTTAAAAGTTAATGTACAATATCTACCTACTCTACATATACGAGACTGAGATTTTCAGCCAGAGCCAACTGCAAGTGCCACTGCGAGATTCTTTGCTGTAACGTAACGTAACTTTGTATGTTGTTAACTGTTAACCGTGAATTCTCGTATTGGATGTGTGTTTATCTACTTTAGTTAAAAATAAGATAAAAATGTGGTGGCTGTCTTGAATGTCTCGAGCGAAACTGGGAGAAGGCTACGAAGGCGAAGAAAGAGCTTGAGCTGAGATGAGATGAGAGCAGAGAGACGAACGAAGCGAGAAGGAAAAATTCAGGGTCACTCAAATATTATTAAATACTATCATAATAACATAACATAAGCATGAGTTAAGTTAACATAAGATTGTAACGTCGTAACTTTAACGTAAGGTAAGATGTCATCAAGTAATAGAACTGATGGCCTATACCATACCTATGTGGCCTTAGAGCCTTAAATATGACGTGTGGTGCAGTTATGATATGATATTATAGTTAACTAATCTCGTAAAAAGTGTGTTACGTAGCGTGCCACGAGTTATAAAAGAGTAAACTATAACATGACATATTTGAGAGTATTAAGCTCGCTCACGCTCACGTAAGACACTTTTTACCTCAACCTACACACACGCGCGTCTTCTAAATATACAATGTGACAGCGACAGTTATCAAAATTCACACCTATTTTTCTCTTGTATTATTAATATTGATAATTAAATAGCCAGAACAGAGCTACATAAGTACATAGAACCAGGTATTATTTAGTAGATAAAAGCTCTTTCGTTCCAATTACAGTATCCCATCGAAAAGCCAAACACAATCGAAATTTTCGTAATGCTTTTAACTTAACCCACTCAAAATTGTATCCATCCGACTGTAAGTAACTAGAAACTACAAAGGTAAAGATTCACACCTTTTTCACTCGAGTAACCTCGTGGTTAAAGAGATAGTATTGCCTAACATATCTTACATTATTACAATTTTTTCCTTCCTTCCTTCCTTTACTAGTGAAAAATGTGGATGTCGCCCATCGAACCAATGAAACAATAACAATACAATACAGCAATGAAACGATAAGGTTAAATATTATCTATAGGTAAAATGAAAGATCTACGAGTACGAGTTAGCTGAACCTTTTCAGTCGAGTCAGTGACATTGAAAATGCAACAGAATAACACTTTTGTTGTTCTGGTCGACTTTGTCGAAGAAACCGTCACTCTTCTTCATGAACAAAATAATCTGACAAAGAACTGTATAGCCATCAGATTATGCCATAGATGCCTTTGATAGCCGAGCCATTGCATTTTGCATTGTTATTATTTTTTCACCTTAAATTACCTTACTATTACTGTATTTATACTGTAAACTAAAAAAAATAATTAATGTGAACAGGAAAGAGTTATTCAAACAATGATATAATAAAAAAATGGTACAGTTTATCGAAAGGCTTTTCCCTTTAAATAGTCATTTTAGTGGCTTAGTGGCTACACACACGTTTTCCTTAACAGTACTGCAACTGCAAACTGTTCGTTCGTACTCCATAACTCGATAAATCAACAGTTAGAATTTGCATTTACAGACAGCAGCAGCCGCTTTGATTTTTTATTTTAGTTATGTAATGTAATATAATGTCGATGATGTGATGATCTTGAGCTGAAAATTATTGACGAAGAACGAAACGAACCAAGTGTGCAAAATTATTATACAGTTAAATGGTGTGTGCATTGAATAGGTAGTATTACCAATGATAACTAACGAATGAAACGATGAATTATGAAACATGACATTTAACATGAGTATGAATGAATAAGCAAGTGGTACGGTACGGAAATAATAATTTTGAAGGATCTCAAAATCTCGAGTCAAGATCATCCTTCTTTGTTGCATTTGAATGCAATTTTGCAAAAATAATTGTTAATCTGCTTATTTGCATTTACATTCAGTAAATAAATATATCAAAACGAGGTCTACATTATTCAGAGATTATGGAGATTGAGACGACATTTGACTATTCGACATTCATTTTATTTTATGTGATCATTTTTATTGTGTAATAATGCAATAAAATAAAGCAATGAAAAATTATAAAATTGGATTAATTGAAACAAATAAAACTGAACGAGTGACTAAATAAATACTGTTTAGTTAGTGTGCGCGATTAATTCTTTTGATGCGATGCCATGTATGCGATGCCGACTGTATCATAAATCTTAATTAGAAATAATGACTCTTTATATCCAAATATCCATTCCACCCCTCATTAATTAAGAATACTGTATATTATGACGATACTGTGAGTTCAAAGGTCATTCATAAGAAAATGCCACTTGCTCCTTATTGGCAAACTTCAACATAAAGAAAATAAAAATGGATTTCTTTGTATTCAACAACTGATTTAGTGACTCAATTAAATAAAATTGAATTCAAGTTCAAAATAAATAGAATTTCATGCACTGCCCACTGGTACCCAGTGACGGGCAGTCTTTGAAAACTGTGTACCCTAATTGACAAACAAATAAAAATCTTAATCTTAAATAATATACATCTCCAGATATGTCTCAGAATCCTCACTTGTTATGCAAATATAAGTGTTATACACGTTAAATATAGTTTACGTTTACTTGCTTGTCGAGAGTCGAGATCTCGAGTTTTAGGGAGTCCCTAAACCTTTTCTGTAACACCGTACTGTTGACTGTAATATAATCAAGCAATAAAAATGAAACACGATAAAGCCAAGACCCAAACCAATGAATTAATGAACTAAATGAAAAAATGAAAATCATATTGATGAACTGTATTTAACGAGATGTAACAAATATTTCCACCCCTAACTAAATTGATTGATTTGATAATTTAACTAAAAAGTTCTTAATTAATAAACAATTTTAAATATGCTCATCTCTTATACTATACCGATTTACAAAATAATCGTGCCAATCATGCCATATTTGAACACGTGTCACTTTCAAGAGAACTATTGTAAGATATATACATAATCAATCATTAATGATGCTTAGATTTACGTTTTACATTAAACATCTACGAAATCAAAGTTTACTTACTTTTCTTTCCGTTTCTGTTGTAAACTTCTGTGTTGAAGATGATTAACATCGTTATTAATAATTATTTACATATAAATTCTTAATAACATAACACATTACTTAAAAACTCACTTTGTCTTCAATACAACAATATAATTTTTCTAGCCAATAGTATCAAAACTCGATTCAATTTCATTCTGCACTCGACACATTCTTGACACACTTCCGGTCACACTTTTACATCATTAGGTATTAATAAAGTCAATAAAAGTATTGTTTTTAAAACAATAACTTTTCAACTTAATTTTCGAAGTGAACCAAACCGCACTTTATAGTTAAACTCACTAAATCACTTTTAAAAATAGTAACGGCAATTTCTTTACGAATTGATTATTTTATAAAAATGGTTCAACATTCGGACTTGTTATAAATACAAGGAATTTAATACAATGTGCCCCAGTATTAAAAATGAGCCGTATTTAATTTTAACCATCTTTCACGGCTTCTTTAGTCTTTTCGAAGAATCCATTATGTTATGTTGTAGTAATGTGATACTATTACATTACCTACTACTTCTACCTATTGCACCTTTCCTTGTAAGTTGTAAGTGCGTGTTATTTTGATGTTATCAAATCATCGTCTCATTTTCTTGATGTTCCCACTTTTCCCATTCTTCGCCATAATTTCCTTCTTCAGAAAACACGTAGGCAAACCCTTCTTACTTTACTAACTAAAAAACT
This sequence comes from Cyphoderus albinus, assembly GCA_021029165.1. Classification (NCBI taxonomy): domain Eukaryota; kingdom Metazoa; phylum Arthropoda; class Collembola; order Entomobryomorpha; family Paronellidae; genus Cyphoderus; species Cyphoderus albinus. The sequence goes on from VYYJ01001766.1 coordinate 10,682, forward strand.
TAAAATCCAACCATCATACTATGATGATGTATATGTAGCTCTTGTAACTTGCGACTGTGGCTATATGGAGTGACTTGAGCCTTTAGCTTTTTCCTATGTAATTTTTTTCTGTTTCACGATTCACGAGTTACTTCGTTACTTGCTCCTGCTTACTAGAATTAGAATACAATGTTTCTTTAAGAAGCAAAGCAAAACCACACACACAGCCATCAATATTATTCATCATATCATAGCCACCTCACCTCAGATTTAGATTCAGACAACTCTGATGTGTCCATTTTAAATATGTTATGTTATAATAAATACAAATGTCCATGATTTGCTAAGGTTTAGGTTTACTTGCTTAGATATACAAATTATAGGTATTTTCCTAGCATGTATGCATCTAATCTGTAAGATTTTGATTACCGCCTCCTTTCCATTTTTTCACATGGAATCGAAGCATCCTCGTAACATTTTCACCCCTCAATCAAGGGGCTTTCAAGAAGAATTGAGATTGAGATTCAAGTTGATATTGAATGAAGCTTGTTATGAAAATGAAATGAAAATGAAAACGAGTTAGATTCCAGAAGTCTTATGAAGAAGATATACTATTTAGCCATATCCACAATGATAACAGAACAGATAAGCCAATTAATTTAGAATCCAGTCCAGCCAGACTCAAAACACAAGATGGTTTCGCCAAAGTCAGCTACAAACAATACAACCGATTACCTACCTTCTTAACCTTATCTGTAACCTGTTGTCTTTCAAGACTAAAACAAAGACAGAGACTAAACTAAATGCGCAATTTGTAATTGAGACAAAAAATGTTATTCCATGCTGTATTCTGTTCTGTATATAATTCAATAATGCTGGAAAACTAAACTGGAGACTTGGACCTGGGAGGTTGGTTTTAGATGGATATAATATAAATATGAAGAAAAATGTTGCAAATATTTTCATTACGCGTCATGTCATCTTCTCATCTCATGTCCATAAAGTCAAATCATATTAAAGAATTTCAGAATTTCATAAAAGTCAAGCTTTGAGCTTATCATTTTGTGCACAAGCAGACACGACACACAGTAGCGGAGTAGTGGGGCAAAATGATACAAGAAATTAGCAGCAGCTGATGGTATGGTGTGCGTGTGGTCACGATGAGAGATTGTGCAGGTTTTACCGGTGCATGTTAACATTAAATAACACAGTTCTTAAATGTGTCAATTAAATTAAATATTATGCCAGTTTTACCGATTTATTGTGTGCGTAAAAATACGATTTGTAAATGTCTGCAGTGAGAAGACGCATCTTTCACATCTGGCGAACACAACAGCCTCCTCCTGGAACTGGAAGATTGTGCAACAGTCTCAACTTTGTCGCAGGTGGATGTGGAAGTAGAGCATTTAGCCAAACTTTAACTAGATTTAGCACCTTTGACATTTGGAAGATTAGCAAAGTTAATTACAATCATTATTCTACGCAACCTTTAATGAAAATGGCTCCAGAAGTGGCTTCGAACACGGAGAAGAAGCAAATGGTTCTGAAAGACAACGTCGCAGTGATCCGATTCCAGCCCGGCGCCGAGCGCTTTCAGATGCAGCTGACGTTGAATTCTGGGAAAACTTTTAACTTCGACCGGAAATGCACTGATTCACTGGACAGTGTTGTCAGTAGGATGGTGACGAGCCTTACGAAGAAAGTCAAGAATTTCCAGGGTCTGGTCAAGTTTATCGGTGTCGGTAAAGAAGGCGCTGAAAACGGTGTTGAAGACGAGGAGGAGGAAATTGGAAAAATCCTGGAAAGGTTTTCGAATTTAGATTCAGCAATGCAGCTCCGAGTTGATGATCAGTTCTACGATGTGATATTCAACCCGCCGGAAGTCCACGTGGTAAAATTCTTTGGAACCTTGATGCCCACACTGCCACTCTTCCCCTATCGTTTGGAATGCAGCGCAAATTTTTGCAAGGAGCGGAGTATTTACTGCTGGAAGTTTTCCAAGGAGAAACCGAGCCCCGTGGTGCCACCAAAACTGAGGAAAAAGTTGAAGGACAATGATAACGTTCCAAAAGGTCGTGGAAATGACCCGTGGAAGGAAGTGGAGGACGGGTCAAGTTTGGTGTTCACCCCTACTCCAGAAATGGTCGGAGGTTACCTACAGTTCAGTTGTATTCCCTCCAATGGAAAAATTCTGGGGAAACCATTCGTTCTGTCACTTCCAAAGGAAGTGCAGCCCCTTCCCGTGGACCGGTTTTTATACCAGGAGAGACTTAAGCTTCTCAGAGAAAAACCCGAACTGGAACCAAATTATTTAAGAGTGCTCAGCTACAACGTCTTGGCGGACACCTACGCAACTGCCGAGTGGTTCGTTTCCAGTCCGCCGGATAGTCTCGATGTGGGCTACAGACTGCCAATTTTGAATCAGGAGATTCTTTCGTACCGGGCGGACCTCATTTGTCTGCAGGAGGTGGACGAAAAATATTTTGAAGTAAGTTAGTTAGATAATTGTTTCCAATTAAAATGAAAAATCGAAAAATGTATTCTGCAAAGCAATCAAAATTGTATTTCCAACTTTACTTCCACAGGGTAATTTTCAACCGTTCCTGGAAATCCACGGGTATAAAGGTTCACACACCTCGAAAACTGGCAACACGAAGGAGGGTATTGCCACTTTTTACAATCCCAAAAAACTCGAACGTTTAGAGTTCCATGAGTGCGTGATTCTCGAGCACATGAAGACACTTCCCTTCTGGGCGAAATTGACCGCCGTTTCCAAAGACTTTGAGGAAAGGCTCGAAGACCGGAACACGGTATTCCAGGTTTCTCTCTTCTCTCTGAATTCCACTGACAATGGAAAAACCCTGATGCTTGTTGGAAACGTGCACCTCTATTTCCATCCGGATGCGGACCACATCCGTCTCTTGCAAACCATCACATGTCTCAATTTCCTGGAGTCCACGTTCCAACAAGTTTCCGCAAAATACCCAGACCACAAAATCACAGTGATGTACTGCGGTGATCTGAACTGCACGCCGCCCTTCAGCTCCTACCGGTTGTTGACCACCGGAAGCGTCCAAGATTCAGATGAAGACTGGACTAGTCGTAAGTCACATTTCAATTTTCCAACTTTTAATTCTAATTTTTACATTTAAGTACTTAAATTACAATTTAATCAATTTAATTTTTTGACAGATTCAGAGGAGAAAATCAGCCCCGGAATATTATCCAAGCACAACTTCAACTTCACAAACAGCCATCCAGGCGAAGAACTGACGAACATCACAACGTGCTTCGAGGGATGTCTGGATTACATCCTGTTCCAAACGGAACACCTCCAACTTGTTGGAAACTGTCCGGTTCCGTCCAAGGAGACGCTCGCTTCCATAATGAATTTCGACGAGCCGAGAAAAGTCTCGCTACCGAATTTTTACACGCCTTCGGATCACTTACCAATTATAGCAGACTTTCGCTTTAAATAAATAATTTTTTTACAGTAAATAAATAATACAATTTTTTATTGTAATTTATTCAAATTATTGTGTAATTCAATTAAATATAATTAATTAGCGCCAGAAACAATGATCCGAGTTAATGCCTCGATATTCTTTGTGCGGATAGCTTCGCGACTCGCAGTGATCACGTTGGCCTTAGGACGACCCACTGTTTGAATAAGGATTTATTTCATTTAGTAAATACGATAATTATGTAATAGTAAATTGTTTTATAAAACAAGTTGAGTAATTTTAATTTACCTCGAAGCCTCGCCGCTTTCTGAATAATCTGGTTAATCGACTTAATCGACTCGGCCACGTTTTCATTCGTAGTGCATCTGATCTGGTGTTGTGTAATTAGCGCCCGGTTAACTTCATTTAATTGCATGTACCATTTCCTCATGCTCTTGCTTTAAGGAAAAAAATCTCTTATTAGCTGAAATTTTAACTAATGGTTAGTTAAATAAGCATAATTAACGTGACGTTGACATACGTATCGCCAATTAATCTGGCATCCTCCGCCCTAATGAGTAAACTCTTGATGACGCCACTCTGATCGGAAATGTCCGCCCCGAGCCTTTCATTACTCTCCTGATACTCCTCAATTCCCCTGAGCATCACCTCCAGCTGCTGGATCTCCTCCGGAAAGTCCGCCTCCGTTTCCAGATCTGCGATATTCAAAAACTGGCAAATGCTCTGTACCACATCGCCCGCAAGATCCATGTCGATCGTCCTGACTTCCAGACTGCCATTCTGACCCACATTCAAGATCAGATCGTGATTATTCCTCAGCGACACAAACTGCACACTGAACGCCGTCTTGAACTCGACTTCTTCGGAGAGCAAAAAATTCTGATTGAGCCACATGGAAATCCTCGTGGGTCTCTCTTGAATCGGCAGCTTCACGTAGCTGTCCACTTCCGGCTTACTCTCATCATCTTTGGATACCAGGCTAAACATGGCAAATCTTGGTAATTGTCGGGTCATTTCAAAAACGTGAAAATGTCTCGTGTCCGGGTATCCTACATACACCTTAATATGCAAATCCACAACGACATTTTTTGGAGGTATGAGGGGCACGCAGATCTTGGAGTCGAGTTTATTTGCAGAGGGATGCACGACGTGACACTCGCCCGGAAATATGCCCTCGGCGAAGATAAGCGCGGACCTTATCACTGTGTCATTATTCGTACTCAAAGCTATCTCGATATGTGCCGGCTTATCGGCACTAAGATTCCCGGTGTTGATTGAGAACGCCGTGTGGAGCTGTGTCTTCGCTGGAATGGCGCCAGCGGGTTTATTAGCCAGGAGCAGGGCTTCAGCGTCCGCATTTGCCACCGAAGATTTACTTCCCGTTCCAGTGAGAGACTGTCCTTTGAGCAATAATTTTCTCGCCGTGTTAACAGCTCCACCTCCACCACCTCCGGAGGCACCAGCACCTCCAGTGCTGGCTAGTGAGGCATTGGACGCATCATAATTTTTCAGCTCTAGGAGCAAATGATGCTTTTTTACACTCAGCTCTCTCACCGCTTCCTGTTCCACATTCGGCGAAATGTACAAAATACGACCATCGTGACTGCTGGGCTGGTACAGCCTCACCTCGCCCTCCACGTCACAGCAGACCAAATAATTCCTGCCGTCCATTTCAAGATCTACTGTGCAAAGACCTGCCAAGGGATTTGGGAAGTTGTCTTTAAAGAGAACCTCGCCGTTCCGGATGTTCCTGATATCAAGTTTCCCATTACTCCAACCTGTGACCAACTCTGGAATCCCGTCGCCGTCAAAGTCAAAGCCGCAGATGGCTATCGCATGGTTCTTCGACTTGATTCTCCACAGTCGCTGCAGCTTCTCGTAGACGCCAATGGTTCCGTTTACCAAAGCATAGGCAAAGATGTTGGCGTGCATTGGCGCAATCGCAGAAATCGCGTCAGTTTCCGAGGTCTCTGCAATGATCTGGTCGCCCTTGAAGATCCGGATGTCGAAGTCGTCCGAGCCCACCACCATCTCGTTGTCCCCATCGCCATCAAAGTCGAGAAAAGCTATGGCTCCCACGTTGTCGCCGGTAACGGTCCAGAAGCAGTCGTTGCCCTCGGCGTCAAATCCTTGGAGGGTGCAGTTGCCACCGACCTTAAATATTGTAATAATTATTATATTGCATTTTCTAAAACAAAATTTTGTTTACTTACGATGGCCACAGGACCCCCAGCTCCAGCTCCAGCTTCACCTTCCTGGAGACCTCCCAATGTTCCAGTGACGATGGCGTTCACTCCATCTGGAATCTCTTTGAAAAAGAGGTCTTTGTTGTTTTCCACGTCGTAGCCAAAAACATTGGATAAAGTGCCCACGAACAAAAACGAGCGGTCCGAGTTTTTTAACATTTGACCCGCTGACAGGCACGTAATGGGTTGGTCGATATTTAAGTAGGTGAGGTCTTCGCTGGAAGCTTCGATGGTTTTTCCGGTTGGTAGACTCGAGGTCTTTTTGAGGGGCACCAACAAAATCTAATGAAATACACCCAATATAAAATACAATTTTTAAGTAACAGCTCATTTTTACAGGTAAAAGGTTAATCTAATAATTTACCCTTTCACCATGGGTGGCTGCCGTGAGGAAACTCTGCTTCCCGTCATAATTTCCCACGGTCACTCTCCCGGGTAGGATTTTATGTCCTAATTTAATTGTCAGTAGGGAAGAGCCTGTTTCGCTCATTTTGTTCTAATTTAATTTAATCAATCCACTTAATTACTCATCATCATCTTGTATGAACAATTACAATATTCTGAATTGTGGAGACTATTTTCATTAGCATCAGAATCAATGGATCATGGTCATTTTTGTGTTCCAAAGTTCCAATCCATCGCATCAACCAAAACAGATACATACATATCAGTTCAGTATTCGTAGTTAGTCAGCTTGCCGTTTTGTTGTGCTTTTTCGGCCCTGGATACGAGACTTCCAAAGCCAGAGCAGAATTAGACGCCGCGACGCAACCATGTAGAAACTTGGAAACTTTCTCTGGGGCAAACCGAGATTTGACTGGAATGGAATGATTATTTACTAATGATAAAATAAAATACACACATGATTCCAATTTACTCGCCAATTTATTTTTTATATTCAAAGAGATGAGTGGCGACAGCGCGTGCCGTTGGTGTAACATAATATAAATTTACTCTGACACGCTAAATATTTTCACTTCCGGTTCCCCCTTTGTTGTCTCGTTTTCTTCTTTATCTTTTCTGCGGTCATGTTGTAACATCTAAAGACAAATTTAGCCACAGTCGCACTCACACATACGCTACATTTTCTTGAATTTGAATAAATTGAATCCATGAAGCCATGAAGAATATAAAATGAAGCCAGTGTGAAGCAGGAATTTTATTTTTATTCCCATCCTCCAGTTCAAGTCGAGTCAAGTTGATTTTTTATTCAGAATTCAGAAAGATTTACAACCATCTTCTAAAAATAGCTTTTTAAGAAAAAAATTGACTTGAGCTGACTTCACTTCCTTGTTTTGTTGTAATATTGCCAATTTTTACCATTTAATAAAAATAAAAGTGGCTTTTAATTTACATACGTATCTGCTTCCATTCCCATTCCAGATTCCAAAACCCTTCACGAAACGAAACTCCCGAAAGTCGAAAGATCTGGTTTGCTTACTTACAATTTTTCTTGCCATTTACATAACTGAGAATTTTTTTATCTGGAAAGATTCATTTTTCTTTCTCAGGTTCATGAACATGTGGATGTGCGTGGAGTGAAGCGAATGGAACGGAAGCTTCGCTGTCATTTAGTCATTTCCATGTTGCGTTCCAAGATTCACTGTATCCACCTATTCGCTGACTTGACAGTTGTAAGCGGAAAGAGCAGGGAAACGGGATTATGTATGAAAAATGTGTAGAAAAATGAAGACAAAATTAAAATTATGCATCATTTTCATTTAACTGCATGATTGCTTATGTAAATTGAAAACGTACGAATAAAGCGATTCACTAAAAATGCTTGCTTTAAAGTAAATTTTTGTTTACTTATGCAAATGAAATATTACGTAAAAATAGCTGAAACGCTTTATTATTGTAATCTTAAATTGCATCACACCATAAAAAATAACTTTACACAATGACTTTAAAGATTCACGTTTATGATAGGAATTCACATAAATTCTTTCAAATAGAGCTTCAAAGTCAAAACAAACGATAAGACTACGAAAAGTGCAAAATTACACAATAATGGGGATTCATTTTGGTCTTATCGCATCATATCACACAACTTCCTTTTCTGTTGTTATTCTAAAAACTGAAATTCTTTTGCTCACTCTTTACAGATTTTAATCAATCTTTCATAAATGGTTAAATACATTTACATTTAATATTTTTAAGGTGAGTAAAAACTATTTCGAGCTATCATCTCTATCTTATCTTTGACCTAATTTTACTTATAAAACGAAAATTCATTACTGAGCTTTAGCCAAAGCCAAGAAGAGGCATGTGACTTTTTTTCTAAAAAATATTTATTTTGCATTTAAAAAATTCAACATCTGAACAAATTAAATTAAACTAATTAATTAATTAATTAACAAATTTTGCATACACATCTAAACTAAACGTCTCAAATATGAGAAAGTTGTCTATTCCGATATTTCCCCTCTCTCTCTCTCACTTTGACTTTTTGACAAATGATGACAAATTGAAGATGAAAATAGTCGAGGGTCACCTCCACCTCGCACCCTCACCACATCACACCTACCCCAAAAGTAAAATATTTAAGGAGAAAATGTGTCATGGACTACAGCTTTAGCTTTAAATGTAATGTCATAAAATAAAATAACCCTTTTTCAGGTTTTAATGTTATGCACTTTATTACTTACAAGCTAAGCATAGTCTATCTTTCTTATAAAGAGTCAAAAATAAATAGTTGACAAGAAGTCTCAAACTCCCAAAGTCCCAAAACGATGTTCGTATGAACTCGAGTAACGCAACGCAAGCTGAAGCTGAAGATCATGAAGTCATGCACGAAAATACCTTCAGAAAATTACCACTTTTCATGGATTTACTTTACTAGTTTACAACTTCTATAACCATTTTTACAAGTTTACAAGTAGAACAAGCTCCGAGCCTCCCTAAATAACGCACAGCGTGTTCGTGTGTGCACACACGCTTCGTCTTCATCAACTTTTCAAACGTCTCAGTTTCACTCTAAAGAATGCATCAACATTTTAACTTAGCACGCAAAGCAATGATCCGAACAAGCCTGAAAAGCAAAATCTCCTTCCTAAACAAGGAAGTTGCAGCTAATCTTTCAAATAAAATAGTAGAATGTTTCTTCTTTCGAAAAGCTGGTTTCAATCCCTTCTTCTAAAAGATCATTGAGTCCAACCATGAAGCAAGTCCCTGAAAATGCTTGCTCGCAGTTGTGCATCATTTCATGCGGTTTTGTTATTTCTACATATGGACACAAACATTCCCTAAACGGGAATGAAATGTTAATGTGTACTCATAAAAATAGTACATAAAAGACATTTTTACCAAGTCTCAGTAAAATCTCACAAACTCTGACAAGCCCAAGTTAGAAATGGAGAAAGTCAAGAATTTCATCCAGAATAGAAGCAAGACAAAGAAAACAAGGTTAACCTGGCACTGACGTGAGAGGTATTACAAATTCCTTTTTCTTCTGAAATGTGCTACATACAAAAGAATTGGGGGTGTTTCGCTTACAAACCTCTGATTCTGATATGACCACTTACGCACACAAACAGACAAACCGGTGTGGCTCTACCTAAATAAGTACTAAGTTACATACTTACTTTTAAGAAGATGCTTATTCTGATTTCAATTTTTCAGTACGTCATAAGAGTTTCAGTGTGAAAGAAAGCTGAATGAAGCTGTGACTCGGAGTTTTTATGTTCAGATTTGGCAGTCGGCGGCAGTAGTCCTTACAACTTATAACTTTTCTCTTTAGTTCAGGGGTATGTTTAGGTTTAGGTATGCGATAACAAAATTATTTCCATTATTACCTTACTCGCTAACTTACCACTTGTAAGTACATACCATGTAAGCAAAACTTGTCCTGTCTTCTTTTTCATCCCATTTTTTGCTGTTTATCTTCCACCACCACCACATCAAGCCTTTATTAAGCCTTGTACTCCATTCCCTTTCATTCTTGTATTTATACCAATATTTTTCTTGTGTGCTTTATGTGACCTCTTCTCTGAGTGAGTAGAGTAACTGTGTATATGTAATAATGGTGTGAAGTTCACATTTTTTGGTTATTTACAACTTACTATAAAGAAAAGATTACCCGAAGCGGCATTTCTATTAACTTGTACTTACCTATTGTAAGTTGTAACGTAATGTGAAGACTTTTTCATTCCATTTCATACTTTATGTACTTACAAGATTTTTCATACTCCTCTTCATTCTTCATCTCATGAATCTCCTCACTCACTCATGTTCATTTCATGAGCGAGGAATTTTGTCGAGCTGATGTGAGAGATGAAAAGAATAAAGAGTTTTTTTTACATGATACTACGATTACGATTCTCCTTACTCCAAGTGCTCAGTCAATGTTTTGTTATTGTTGTGTGGACACAATCCCACAATTAACTAACAAGCAACGCACCACTACACTACCACTACCACATTTATAATTTTAGTCATTAAATTCTTTATAGGCAAACAAGGGGATGGAGCTCGAGTTTTCGCAGCGGATTCACTCTTTTTACTTTTACACGCGCATTAACACACAATTATCAAAAACTTCCAAATGTGACAATTCAATGATACCGTATTAAAATACTTTTATATAATAATAGCATAGTTTGGAATCCAAACTTTGGATTAAAGTTAACAGTTAAACATGTGCCCAGAAAATAATTTTTTAACCGAATCAATACTCAATTTTCATTTTCGATCTGCTCTCTGATAATTATTTGCAATTTTTTATACAATGTCACAAAAACTATTTAAACAATTCTGACCTTAACTGGAAATATTAAGACTAAACTGAGAGAAGCAAACTAAAAATGCCTTTAAACACGAGTTTATCGTTATCTAATTGGTCTTTAACACCATTCAAGATGTTTACAAGAATTTTGTATTTTTCCTATAGATGATAAAGAACAACTTTTACAATTTTATATCAACAAAGATTTTTTTAGGGAAACACTTTTATAAATTTTAAAGAGACAGGGCTAATTAAAACTAAAAAAGTTAGTAGAGATTATTAAGATTTTTAAGTGAACCCAGTGAAACTTTAAAGTGCCGAAAAAATCCAAATCAAAATGGGGTCAAAGTGGAACGGTCCTGGACTCTACGAGTTTCTGATTGAGGCGGAGCTGCAGCAGTACTACAATGCACTGAAGAATGAGCTGAAAGTAAGTTTGAAAAATATAATTAACAAATCAATCAAATCAATCATCAATTTTGCTAATTATTGTTTTTCCTTTTTTAAACATAAAAGGTTCAAAATGTGGCCCAGTTGAAATACGTGTCCGAAGAGGATCTCCAGCAAATTGGCATGTCTCGACCGGAAATGCGGCGTCTCAAGAAATTCTTCCAGAAACACTTTCCCACCAACGTTCTCGCCAAGATGAAAAAAGTAAATAAATACTCAATCTCAATCTCCTTATTACATAAATAAAATTTGCCTATTGTAATATTTTTGCAAGATACAGTACTGTAGTACATAAACTCATATTTTCACATTTTCGCAGAAACTACTGTCGTCCCGCGGTGAAAGCTCAATTTCCGTCACCTCCATGTCCACAAGTGGCTCGAATGTTTTAAACAAATCCGGAAACAGAAACGTCGCCCCAGGCCGGCATATCATCCAAGCGGAGAGTATCGTGATTCACAAGACCCTCGGTTCCGGTGAGTTCGGCACCGTCCAACAGGGTGTCTGGACCTCCGATGACAATGAAAGGATCCAGGTGGCGATTAAGTGCCTGAGCCAGGAGCGGATGGAAAATAATCCCGTAGAGTTTCTCAAGGAAGCTGCAATCATGCACTCGGTGGACCACGAGCACATCGTGCGTCTCTACGGGGTTGTTTTGGACACTACGGCCTTGATGTTGGTTACCGAGCTGGCGCCACTTCGCTCACTTCTCGAATGCCTCAAGGAGCCCTCCATGCGACCGAATCTGACGGTGATGACGTTGAGTGACTTTTCCTTCCAAATTTGCGACGGCATGCAGTATCTGGAATCAAAGCGTTTGATACATCGAGATTTAGCTGCCAGGAATATCCTGGTCTTCTCCCGGAACAAAGTGAAGATCTCCGACTTTGGACTGTCCCGAGGTAATGTGTAAAACTAATTTGGCTGGATAATCCGACCAAATAATTTATTTAATCATTTTCTCAATAATTTACAGCCCTTGGAGTTGGAAAAGATTACTACCAAACGAACTTCAATGTCAATCTCAAGTTGCCCATTGCATGGTGTGCTCCAGAATGCATCAATTTTTTGCGATTCACTAGCGCCAGTGACGTGTGGGCTTATGGCGTCACCCTTTGGGAAATGTATTCCTACGGATTTCAACCATGGGCGGCACTCACGGGTCAACAGATTCTGGACGCGATTGACGAGCCAAACTATCAGAGACTGGAGAGACCCGAATGTTGTCCACATGAGATTTACTCGTGGATCATGGCCAAATGCTGGAAACATGAGCCACAGGACCGGCCGACATTTTCGGAGCTCATGACTTTGCTGCCGGAGTGCAAACCGGAACTAGTACAGGTATGTACATATCTAAATTTATTTTGACTCGTTAAAGTACATATGGATAGAAACTTAAAAATAGGACAAGGAAATGGTGGGAATTTATTCTAAATGCGAAATATGAAAATGAAAAATATACAAAAAAATACAGGCGATCCGGGACAGCGAGCTGGAAATCCGCGAGAGACGAGAATGTCTGCAGTACATCGCCGGAGATATTATCACCGTGTTGGACAAAAAGTTGCCTGGAACAACGGATGACGATGGAGTGCTTTGGAAGGGTGTCACGAAAGACGGAAAGACGGGTTTATTTAATCCTGGAAATACCATCACCTATCTGGGCTCTAGTTTGCCGTCGGTCCAGCAAAAGCAAAAATCGTCTAGTCCGTTCCAGCGGAACGATTCACGAAGCTCATCCATGAGAAAAGGCCGCCTCAGTGTCGACATGATTAGTGGACCACAAGGTGACTTGAAGCATACATCTCACGTGGGACCCGACGGCCAGTTTTTCGGTGACCTCACATTTCTGGGATCAAAATGCTGGGTGCCTCGGCAGGTGGTATCGCCCTACAAGCCGGAAGTTCCCGGTACGAATTCTTCAAATTCCGTGGATACACCCACCGCCAGCACGTCAAACTCAATCTCGACATCCAGTCGAAGTCACAGTCATAGCCACGGCCACGCCCAATCACAATCTTCAACGCCCTCCAAGTCGCTCAGTGACAGTGTGGAAATTCCCGTCAGCGACAAGGCGCCACTGTTACTCACCGCCGCACAGATGAACACCGACGGAAATGACCACGAGTACCATGAGATTTCCGACGAGGAAAATGAATTCTCGAGGGACAGGCACCGCCATCGACTGGAAGGCGGTGTTTCCAATCCTGCTTTGAGTTCCAAGTCACAGTCGCCCTTGGAAAGTCCCCGTTTTGATAAATCATTCGACCTAGGTGGCCCAAGTCTCGTGGACGAAGTTTTTGGCGCCCTGCAGCATCCAGTGGACGAAGCGCACAACGTTAAAAACGAGCTCCGCGAAATGGTGCGTTCCAAAAAGAAATTCGCGACGGTGAAGCCGATTTCCAGTTCCGATCGCCGCACCCTCGACCATGCGATTCACCTTGCGAATGAGCTTGCATCACGCTCCATGCTCGACCTGGACCGTCCTGGAAAGCATGGAAATACTAACGCCTCCATGGACGACATTTCCTCACCAAGGACGCCAACTTCGCCCAGTCACCGCCGCAAGTTTTCCTTTATGCTCGGTTCTAGTCGGAGCGATCGAGAAAGGCGCAATTACTCTCAGGAGGCGGCGTCAATTCCGGATATCCAGGTTCAATTAATTGAAATAATTACTTAATCAGTAATTGCTCATTTTTTTTTATTTTATTTATTTATTTTTATTTTTTATTTTGCACAAAAAAAAGTCAACTTTGACTGAAGAAGCGAAAGAAGCGTATAACTCTCTAGTCGAGAAGCCATCAATTTGCAGCTTAGGTATCAATTTGTTTTTGTTTTGCCTAATTTGCATAGTAAATTTTCTTTGTCCATTCTGAACTCATTTGCTAATTATAGCACGTTATTCTCCTGATTTTATTTTCAGGCTTTCTGACCCCCTCCTACGACAATAAATCGTCGAGCTTCCACTTCCCCGAGAAGAGCAGCTGCTCCACAAAGCAGTCCGAGCTTTTCGAAGTCTCCTCGCCCACCAGCAACACGAGCATGCATTTCGAGCCTCTGGCGTCCACTTCTCCGCATCACCTCCACTCACCGCACCACCAACTCCCGCTGACGCCACACCACCACCAGAAGCAGCACTCAATGCCATGCACATCCACCACCTCCGCATCTTCCGGCGCCACATCCACCTCCACCCACTTCCAAAACGTCTCCTCCGAATTCTCGCCTTCCGCCGGGGTCCTTCATCACCATCAAACGCTGAAGCCCCGCCCTCGAAATCTCAGTCTTCCTAGCTGCGACAAATTAAATAATGACGTTAATAATCATACAGTTAGTAATAACCATACTCATAAAAATAACGACGCCGTTAATAACGACAAAGACAATGACAAAGAAGAGGAAATCGTAGACAGCAATCCGCTGCGGCTCTTACGTCAAAGCAAGGCCACCTCCAATGTGTTACCACTTCCACCTCGAGAACGAAACAGACAGAATTCCAGTTCGACTTCATCTGTCACCAGGCATCAACGGAAGCACCCCCTCCTGATTCCCGCCAAAATACCCTTGAGTGACGCGACAGGGGAGACAAATCTCATGCCACCGCCGCCACCGCCCAAACCTCAAAGACAACAGCAGAGCAAGGGACCTCCACCTCCATTGACGATTACGGCTCTGAATGAAAACCAAACTCTGAATCAATCTCAAAGTGAAACGGAAGTTCCAAAATCATCACTGGAAAATAAAAGTGCAGCTCAAAGTCAACCTCTATCGAACTCATTGACATCGACATCGACGATGACCTCCTCATCCACCTCCACATCCACCATGATGACCTCTTTGCCTTCAAACAAAATAGTGCCGAATCCCCGTAGTCGTAATCCGTTCATGTCGTACGAGAATCCCTTGGCGCACCACATCACCGAGGGCGAGGAAACAGCAGAGGAGTCGACAAGCAAAAAAGAAATTCCCAAAGAAATAAGTCAAAGTTCAGACAAGCGGCGAAGCGGATCTCCAGGAAGGTCGTTGGAAAATGATGAGGATTCCAACTCCAGTAGCTGGAACCCTCCTCATCCTGGAAACTCTTCGAGCCGAAAGTCTTCCATTGAGGAATTGGACGTCGTTGGAATTCCACTCTCGAGTACATCAAGACCGAACTCGATCAGCAGCAGCGTTTCAGCAAAGTCGAGCACGTCTAGTTCCAGCAGTAAGAACTTGGAAACGTGTTCCATTTCCAGTTCCAATTCCATTCACGCTACACCAACGAAAATTAAGACGATTCAGAGAGTCCTCGGGTCCTCTGTAAGTTTTTTTTTATAGAAAATTCTTTCAACCCCTTTTAAAATGAATCTTCTTTAACAAATTCAATTCTTCATTTTTAATTTTACTTAGGCCACAGAATCTCTATGCAAATGGAGCCTGGACGCTACACAAGGTGACTCAGCACACGCCGTGAAGCTCCTGAGACTCAAAGCTCTGCTTCCGGATTCTCTCATGATGGACAACACTGATCACGTGCTGTCCGCTCTGGAAATGTCACACTGGGACGTGGCGCGCGCCGCGGCTTTTCTCCTTAATAACAACTCAAAGTCGAGTTCACTCAGTCAGGGGAAAAATGTGTCCAAGTTGAGAAACTCTTTGTCATTATTGGCGTCAGCAACCGCTGAAAATGGGGAAAGTAGCAGTGTCAGCGGAATTGGAACCGGAAGTTCCACTGGAAATAACGTCAGCTCATCTACGTCCACCTCCGACCTTATCAATAATAATAATAGCAGCAACAGTGCCAACGGCGAGTCAACGGACAGCGGAAGAGACAGCGATAGATCTTACATTCAGCCCACTCATGTATAACCTTTTAACTATTTAAGACTGGTTAATTAAAATATAATGGAACAAATTAACAAATTGCAAACTAATAATAATTTTTGTAGGAATTTTTTTATACCATTTTCTATTTTCAAAGGTATCTGGATTATGTGCATTCTGACTCATTCATGACAAAATATTTAAACTGGAAAATATAAATTATGTGAATGCAAAGAGCAGCTAGTTAATTAACTAATTCATTATTAATAGTTAATTCATCTTCCAGAAATGTGGATACAAATTATTATATATTGTATATCAAAAATGGTCTCGTGTTCAGTTTTTGTGCTTCCAATGAAAATGTCAATGTTGAAAATTGCATGCAGCTTACATAAGTTTAATTGATTAAGTAATTAACTTGTAATCAACAAAACAACAATTAATAAATATAGGTGCACTATGAAGTTAATTGATTTTGAGTTAATTATAGGCATTAAAGCAATGGTGTGTCAAATGAAATTAAAATACCAATATTAAATATGTTTTTAATTAGCGGAAATGTATCACTTAAAATACTACCTAAAACTCATGTAAATGCTCGCTATTATAAACTAAATATAATTACCTAATTATTTGTATTAAAATGCGTGTAAAAAGCAATACCATCAGTAAATTACCATTCAATTACCAATCAATCGCTGTTGAATATCGTTTCGCTTAATTATACTTAAAATATGCTGTATATTATGTAGTTAAATAATTATATGAAGCAAGTTAATTAAAGATAATTATTAAATCACCGTTTGGAAAGTTAGTAAGATGCATTTCCAGTTTTAAAAGTATTATTAAAATAAGTAATCAATTAAAGGTGTGACCATTTAAGATCAAGACTTTTTATATAATTTAAAATAAAGTATATAGTGAAGTATAAAAATGGAAAAAAAT
>VYYJ01001767.1:0-27294 GCA_021029165.1 Cyphoderus albinus
AAACCCAAAATAACCCAAAAAACCCAAAAAACCCATTAAAAAACCCACCTAAAAAACCCAAATTGGGTTTTAAGATAAAAAACCCATGGGTTTTTCGTACCTTGCTCCCATCTCACTCGCCACTCAGCATTCATAGATGCATGCAGGAAAGTGGAAGTCTGATACATATTCCCCACCGGAATCCAACCCGTTTCCACTTTGTTGGTCAAGCAAATTTGGGAAAGATTTCCCATTCGATTTTCATCTGCTCAACAAGATAGCGTTTTTGAGGACGATGAAAATGCAATAGTAATGCCGAGTCTCTCGTACCATTGTGTGGTGTAATGTAAGGAGGAGACGAAATAAGGAGAAAAATCAACTTTTTTCTTCTTCTTATACAAAAAAATATTAGAAAAAATGATCACGTTAGTTGATATATGTATGAATTCGTCGTCTCATTTTATGTACGTGCATCGCCTATATTCTTCAATTCACCCACAATCATCATCATCAACAACATCGTTACTATTACCATGATATGATATGAGACGAAACGATCCTTTTATTCCGTCTTCGTTTCCCATTTTTACCGTTATGTTATATTATTCGAGAAAGTGAAAACTGGCCAGTGGTTAGTTAGTGATATGATACGATATTATGCTCATGTTATGTAAGTTATTGATACGGGAATGCTTCTTCAAGATACCTACTCAAAATCATACAATTTTTCTTATTCACAAACACAACGAGGCTAACAGCGACAGCCTCCCTTTTTTCCCTTCTCTGCTCCACATACATCACGATTGACTGCATTGTTAAAAATAAACCTCTTTTCCTTTTTTCTTCTTGCTGACCACCACCATATCATAATAATAGGCATTTCCATCTTCCCAATCAGTTATTTGTTGTAAAAGATGTATTTTCTTCTCAAGAAGAAAGGGAAAGGGGAAAGTAAAAAGCAAACAAGACGAGATGAGGAGGGGAAATGAGAATCGCCAAAATATGTAGAAATGTATTTTATTATTCTCCTCCTCTGCATTATCAGCATCGAGCACACACAACTAAGAAACATCGTAATAAAAAACGTGGCTGTTTTTATTCCTACGTTTTCCCTTTATTCCTTGTAGATTTGTGAAATAAAACCTGGCACATTTTGCTGACCCTTTACCTTTGCCTTTAGCAACACAGAAGATATTTATTTCATGAAGTCGAAGCCTAAAAAGCTTTTCAATTCAATTATGCATGCATTATGAATAGGAAGCCATGGATATTTCTCTGACCTTTGGTTATTGTGGTCATCCACAATTTTTAATCCTTTGTGAGCAATATTTTACATTGTACAAATACTACAAATTCATTTGACTCCGCTGCAATCTACTGAAAATTGAAGTGCATCTGAACCATTAGGTTAAAAAATTAAGCAAAATGGCTACAAGCGTGTTGAAAAAATGCTGTGAAGGGCAGTGTAAGCTGAACAGAATTCTGGAGGCACAGATCCGCCCATTTCCAGGCAATGCATCACTCTCTCAATTTCTCAGCGCGGGATTCTCCGACGGGCGGATTGATGGCTCCTCAGACGCACTCATTCACCAGGAGAATAAAATCACCTTTTCCGAGCTGGAAGCCGGTTCGGAGCGTATGGCCGAGGTGATATGGGAAATTCTCAGGTCGTCCAAAAACTCAAACCCGGATGGCGACGCCGTGATCGCCATTTGTATGCCAATATCCGTGAAAATGGTTTTTGCACTCTTTGCCATTCACAAGATGGGCGCCGCCTATGTACCCATGGACATCAGCTTCTCAGAAGACAGACTGTATAAAATTGTGAAAGACTGCAGACCACTCATGGTAATCAGCGATAGTCACACGAACTACGTGAACAAATTCGACATCGTCAAGGAACACACGAAAGTGATGACCATAACGGAAATTATGGAAAGAATGAGCAAATCGCTGAGCCCAAGCGAAGGTGAGGTGGCGAATCCAGGAGAAGGAGGAGTTGAAACTGAAGAGAATTCAGTGTCAGTTAATGAAAATGCCAGTTTCAGCACCGTGGGCAGGCAGGATCATTCGTTGAGTGGCCTTCCACTTCTGGCTGAGAGGACCGCCGTTATTTTGTATAAGTCTGGAAGTTACGGTGAACCGAAAGGAGTGAGGTTGACCCACCGTACCGTAATGAACAGGCTCAGTTGGCAGTGGTCTGAATTTCCCTATTTGGAAGACGAAAGGTGTGTTTGGAAGGCGCCCCTCACCTCTGTGGACTCCGTGACTGAAATTTTTGCACCGCTGCTCCAGGGCCATCCCATCTTCATGTTTGACAAGCACATTGTCTCCCAGCCCGGCGCCTTCATTAAAAATATCGCTTTTCATGAGATCACTCGAGTCACTTTGATGCCATCGCTCCTCAAAGCCATTTTTCAAGCTGTGGAACAATTCGGGAAGGATGAGGTGATTCCTTTGATAAGCTCCGTGAAAATCTGGATTTGTTCTGGAGAGCCTCTTTCATATGACCTGTTTTGCGAGTTTTTCGAACTCTTTCCCAGAAAGTACACCCTCGCAAATTTCTATGGGTCGCCGGAGGTCATGGGCGATGTATGCTTTGTTGCGTACCATTCCAGGATAGAGGCACACAGGCAGGTGGCGGAACAAAGGATTCCGCTTGGTGCTCCCATTAACAACTCGGTCATTTACATCCTGGGTCAGGACATGAATATGCTGCCAAACGGAGGAATTGGTGAAATCTACATTGCTGGCTATAACCTGGCTACAAACTACGTGGGTGGCTCTGGGGATGAAAAATTTGTGGAAAATCCGTACACCCGAACAGCAGCGTACAGGACGATGTACAAAACCGGTGACTTTGGGCAGATCTCTGTAGCTGAAGACGGAACAAAAATGCTTTATTATGAAGGTCGGGCCGATTCTCAAGTGAAGATCTTGGGCACTCGAGTTGATTTGGCGCAGATTGAGCTAAAGCTATCGGAAATTGCCTTGATCTCAAGAGTGATCGTTTTATGCTATCAGCCCGACGACCCAGACCAGGCAGTGGTGGCGTTTGTGGTAAAAGCTGAACCTACAGTAACTCTAGAGCGGCTGGAGTTACTGGTCGAAAAGCGACTTTTGGAATATGAAATTCCCGAAATCCTATTCGTGGAACAAATTCCGACCCTCATGAATGGAAAAGTTGACCGGCAACGGTTGTTAAAGATGTACGAGAATGAGTTACACTGTAACGAAGAGGAGGATGTAGATTGGGACCTTCTGCAGGTGGATCTTCCCGAGGAAAGGATGCCACTCGCGAAAATCCTTTTCACTACAATCTCAGAGGTCACCGGGACTTCCGTCGAGACGTTGGCCGAGAATCTGGACAACTCGTTCTTTAATGTTGGAGGAACCGCGATGAATGCCGTGGGGGTTATAACCAAATTGAAGCAACAAAAGTGGCACATTTCCGTTGCAGATTTTGCCGCTGCCAGGACAATTCGCCACATGATTTTCTCTATAGAAATGATACAAGAGGAAAAGGAAAATGGCGATGAGAAAGACAATTCTGAATCTACTGAAGAAGAAACAGAGACGCCGGCACCGGCCACGACAACCAAGGAGGATGCTCAGAGTCACGGCTCCCACAGTACCGCCCCAAAATACTCCATTGACCAAATTACCGAACAAGATAAAGAGGACGTGGTCCAGTAAGTCAAATGTTGACAACTGAGTTCTTGCGAAATATCTTATTCATATTTAGTAAGCTCATTTTAATTGTTTTTTTTAATTATGCAAATTAGCACGATAGCATTCAGCTTTTCAAATAAGGGCGAACTGGAAGCCTACACGAAAGCGGGATACGACGAGTTCAGAGCCATGATCAGTTCGATTTGGAACAGTATTCTACAGAAAGGGCTATCGTATGTTGATAATCAATTAAAGTTGATTATTAAATTAAATTAGTTCTTTATAAGTTTGATTTTTTTCTATATCAGGTTCATTGTAAAGAGAGCGAAGGAACAAAAGTGTGCTGGAGTCTGTCTGAATTTAGACTTTAATGAGAGACCAGAGAATATTGACGTTGCTCCAAGAATTCGATATGCGTTGGATCTAGTCGGTCAGTGAAATTTTATTTACCACAGTAATTATCATAACAATATTATTAATTTTTCCTTTTGTCATAAATAATTCTTTCTTCAAGACCATGTCGAATTCCAACAAAAGTCCACACTGCCCAGTGGTGAGGGCAAAGTGCTGCATAACTTTATGATGGGTACCTCGGAAGACATTGACGAATCGGAGCGCGTCGCAGTGTTTGATTTAATGGATGAGGAAACCTTGGAAAAAGCGGCACAGAACAATTTCGAGGGTGTGATAACCACAGCCACGAATGCATTGACCAAAGTATGTTGCTTCAAAACTTGCCAAATCTCTTTTCATGCTCAAGTTGAAATTCATTGTAATGCAAATGTTTTACTTAGCAAATTTATTTGATTTTAATAGCAAATCTGTGTGGACATTCATGGCTATGAGCTGCTTGCTCAGTTTCAAGTGAACGAGTTTGTTGCAGCGGATGACACAAAACCCTTCTTTCTTGCGCCGGACTCCCTTACGATTGCTTGCTGCTACAAGAAAATTGAGAGCAAAGTCGAAGAGTCTGAAGAAGCGGTCAATGTATCCACAGCGCCATCGACATCCCAACACAACGAATAATAAAGGAAATGGATTGATGCGAGTGGAAAATGAGAGTTGTTATATTAAACATTCCACATTAAACTGCTTGCTCTCATTTGTTATAATGAATTTTATAAATAAATTCTGCGAAACACTTTTTATCTTAATCAACCACATTTCATGTACATATGTACATTGTCAGTTTTAAGCCGGCCGGAAACCGCAAGCACTCTCAATCAAACTTCATGTTTTTGCATTTTATACAGTATGTCAATTGTAATGTCAATCACATAATTTTTTGCGACAATCAAATACACTCCAATTTATTACCAGATCAAAAAAATGAAGAATCATCACTGGCCCGATTTCAAATCACGGGCTTTTCAAGTTGTTTTCCTTTTATCGATTCTAAAATGTGTCGATTTTGCTGCTGCCGTTACACCTGCCATTTGCCAAAGTAAAAAGAGCTGTGACTCATGTATTGGGACATTTGGGTGTAGTTGGTGTAAGGAATTGGTGAGACTCATACACTTAAGTACAGTATAAAAAATCAGTGAGTTGCATGTTACGGTTACGTTACATTTTAGTAATTGTTTCAAATAGAAAAGCGCATACGACAATCTTCACAGATGCAACACGAAACAGGGTCACAGAAGTAACAAGTGTTCGGAAGCCGACATAGTGGAAGCGGGGAAGTCCAGCTTCACCGTGTATTAATTTTTTACATTAATCATTGCATTATAATTACAAACACATTTAGAGGAATTGCTAAATTAAAATAAATTACTTTATGTGTTTATGTCAACTTCGCCAGAACGAGGAATGAACCTCTTAGAGAGACGATGAGACTAAATCCACAGGGAATTGATTTGAAGTTGGCCGTAGGTCAAGAAATCAGCATTGACTTGAGATACAATGACAGCCTGGACAAACCACTCGATTTGTACTACATCATGGACCTTTCAGCCACAATGGAAGACGACAAGGTTGAAAATATTTTGCAAGACTTTTTACTTTAAGAGTAAACATAATAACATGAACTTAACCTTGCCTTGCAGAAAACAGTGTCAAAACAAGCAGTCAACTTACGAAATGAATTGAAGAAGATAACAAAAAACGTACAACTTGGATTCGGTTCATTCATTGACAAGCCTCTGCTTCCTTTCGTGTCATCCTCACAGCTACGACCGTAATAAGCACATAAAGCTCATTTTTATCTTTTATTTCAAGGTCATTTTTTATTCACTCAATTCATTCGCATTCGCTATTTTTGTTACTTGCATGCAGCAATGCGAATAAATTTGCCGTTCCTTATGGCTTCAAGAACTGGCTCAAGCTAACAGATAATGTCAACCAATTTGAAGTATGTAGTAGTTTAAAGATTTCTTATTGTACAAAAATAGCTACATTATGCTAATTAATGGTTGTTGTGTCACAAAATTAGAATATTGTGAACAACGCACAAATTTCGAGCAATCTGGATGAACCTGAAGGAACATTGGATGCTCTAATGCAGGCCATTACATGCATTGAAGAGATAGGCAAGGAAAATGTTAACATTTTCTTTCATATAATAATTTTGTCTTGAAATAATAATCTTGAAATAATTGTTATAAGGTTGGAGAAACGACTCGAGAAAATTGATTGTAGTGGCGACTGATGGTCCGTTCCATATTGCGGGGGATGGCAAGGTGCGAGTTGAGCTGATTATTTTTTCAGAATTTTTGACTTTTTCAATGAATCTCTTTAATTTGATAATTCCTCAATTATAATTGACAATTAATTGTTCAGCTTGGTGGAATCGTCCGTCCGAATGACATGAAATGCCACATGGAAAATGACATGTACACACATTCAACTCTTCTGGATTATCCCTCGATCGGAGAAATCAATGCTGTGATTGTTCAGCACAAAGTGTACGTGATTTTTGCAGTCAGCGTGCAACAGGATGAGAAGGTGTTCAAAGTTTATGAAGAGCTGGAAAAGCACATTACCCAGTCTACAGCCGAAAAGCTGCTGGAGAACTCTGGAAACGTTGTTGAGAAAATCAGGACAAAATACAAGGAAATCAGTCAAACGGTCACATTAAACATTGAAGAGCAGCCGAAGCACGTGAATGTCACTGTTTTCGCCAACTGTGCTAATAGAGGCTGGGAAAAAACAAAATCCTGCAAAGGTGTCACATTCGCAACTGAAATCAGCTTTAAGCTTCTCATACAATTGAAGGAATGTCCCAGGTACAACAATGGCCCAGACAAGATAAAAATCACGTTTTTTGAGTTGACGGCCAAAGAAAAGCTTGAGATTGACTTGACCTACTTATGCAAATGCAACTGCAACGACGATGAAATTCAGGTAGACTTTCATTTTTGTCAATGCTGTGAAATTGTAATTTGTTTATTCTTAAAAGTATCTCATTTACATAGGATGCAACAAAGCTGAAGCAATACTGTAGCGGACTCAGCTTTACGAAAAGCATTTCATGTGGCGTTTGTAACTGCCGGGAGGGTCGTTACGGCCAGTCCTGTGAATGTTCTCAAACCGACATTAATGATCAAGGAGACCGGACTCAGTGCATTGACCCCAACGGTAACTTCACCGATGTCGTGTGTAACGACAGGGGACGCTGTGAATGTGGTCAGTGCAAGTGTCACAGTATCGTAAGTATGGTTATAATTACATGTCTGCTAATTTACAATTTAAAACAGTAATTGTCCACTTACGTTGTTTCTAAAATATTTGCAGGACTACACTGGAATATACTGTGAGGACTCGACAGAACCTTGCCAAAATGTGAATCACGAGCAACTCGGCACAATTTGCTCCGACAATGGACAATGTAAGAAGGGAAAATGTGAATGCGGCCAAGGGTTTGAAGGGCAATTTTGTGAATGTGAATCGTCCAGAAAGGTAACTTAACTATTATATCAAATTATTGAAAATATAACTATTAATCATATAACAATTTACATACTAAGGTGTCATGTGTGGAACCTGGAAGGTCACATTCTGAAATTTGTAACGGTCACGGAATTTGTGACTGCAAGGGATCAGAAGCTAAATGCAAATGTGACTCTGGTTATACAGGATTGTACTGTGGAATTTGTAAGGTAATTGAATGAATTAATTGCATAATTTATTAGCTGCTAATAATCATTTTCATTTTTTAGGTTAACTGTCCGCCATCAAGCAAACAGAGATCTCGATGTGGAGACACATTCCTCCAGAAATGTATGCATTGTAAATTTGTCCAGACAAACAGTCCAGCAAGCGAAAATTACACGACTAGTAGCGTCGACGAAACCTCAAAATGCAATGATCTTTGTAACTGGAGAAAGTATACAGAGCAGATGCGTCTTTCCTCCAAAGAAGACACAAAAAGAGGAGATGTCGAATCCATCGAATATTTCGAGCTGGCTGAGCTAGATGTAGATGGAATCGAGTGCCAAGTGCAGATTAATTCCACTTGTTTCGCCAGGTTCATTTACAACTATGCCCCACCGGAATCATCCTCCGGAGGCTCTGATGTCCTTCACGTCTTTTACGTTCCGAATGGAGTCACTTGCGCAAAGGAACCTCCAATTCTTTGGTAAATGCTATTTCATTACTACGACATTATTACCAGCAACGTGCACTCTTGTAGGACAATTAAAACAATTATTCATTTACCCATCTAGGATTATATTCATCGTCATTTTATCCGTCCTATTGGCCGGCATTATTGGGTTGCTAATCTGGAAGTTAGCGACTCACTTGCATGACACCCGAGAATTTCAGCGGTTTGAAAAGGAAAGGTCAAAAGCCAAGTGGCAAGGGGTAAGTAAACAAAAATAAAAAACTTAATTATTTTTTATGAGCCTTTTATAAATCAACATTTTTGTTTTACAGGGAGAAAATCCTCTTTATAATAAACCAATGAGTGAATTTCAAAATCCGGCTTATCGTGATTGATTAAATTCAGTGATGCTTTCACCAGCAAAGTATTAAAATTACAATATTGAAGATGAAGCGTACAAACAAACAAAATACTAGCTCGTGTCCCTTTGAAAAATAAAGTTTCATTTCATTCCATTTCATAACGCTCCTTTGAGTAAAGTTGATATTGCTTTTCCTTCATGACAACTGATCAATTCGCAATCCGTATTCCATTTCCTCATAGTTGACTGAACTGTGAAGTGAAATTCGAAGCATACAAGATAAATAAAAACAGGGGAGGAGAGACAAAAAAAGAAAGTCAAATAAGCTTTCTCATTTCCAAGCTGTCCGTCGTCGTCGGTCAGTGGACGTCGACCTGTCTTATTTCAACTCTTCTAAAAAAAGTGTTGGACTGAAATGGAAAGAGTAAACGTATTAACAACAGAAGAGAATAGTGATCCTACAGAGGGGACGGCACATTAAATATTATACATTACTACACGGAAAACGTCTGTGTGCCATCAGGGATGGCACATGGTTTTATTATTACAATGGAATTGGGATTTCACATTTCAAAAGGATACTTTTGACGACATGGATGCGTGAGCCGTGCCATATTATTCTGCTTTGCCATAATATCTCTTTTGGATAATGCAGTATAGTGAGTGAGTGAGTGGCGCACACTTCACAAGTCTTATTTATTACTATTCCTATTATTATCTTGCGCCACCAGAGAAAGAGGAGACTCGAGTAGAGAAGCCCGAGCCCACACACATTTCACGTCCGCTACGTCCGTCCATACACAAATTGTTATTGAAGAAGAATGGTGTTGTTGGTGTGCCCTGGGATTGAAATAGAATAAACATAAGCACTTTCCTTTATTTTATGGGGATCGCATTCGCATCGCAATCGCCTGATTCGTGTCTAAATGTAAAGAAAAAAGCGATGGCTTTACTATGACGTAAAATAAACCTTGATAAGTAGCATGTTATTATTATATTTATTTTACTCTCGTTCCCATCCCATCTGAACACTTTTTTACTCCATCTCCTCTTCTCCATGTCCATCATCCTTTAAAATAGAATGATGTATAATGTAACAAACGAGATGGAGAACCTGAACCTGAGCCTTTCACGAACCAACTCCTTTCTTTTTTCCCTGGCTTAGCTTCCTCCATCTTCTCTGCTTCTATGTATTTAAGTAAGTAACACAAAGATGATGAGCTCACCCACTCACTCACTCACTCACTCATACTTGGCTTGAGTGTCACATTCGATCATGGAAAAAGGATTTTTTCTTTCTTCTTATTTTCCTCGCGCACACACACGGGGAATTGAGAGAGAGAGAGAGAGAAATTGTAGCAAGCAGCAGCATGCTGGCTTTTTTCACTGCTACTTGTGAAACTTTTCAATCATCCTTCGAGAGAGAGAAAAAAAGCTTGCCATATTTTATTATACAAGTTGACTAAACTAGTTGATGATGTTTACGCAAAATGTAAAGTTTATACAAAGGAGACTTGTGTGCCTGAAAGCCTAATGCAATGCCTCCACTTCACTTTCATTTCGTTTCATGTTAGATCCAAAATGAGAAACTCTGCTCTTGATTTATTTTAGTTAAAGCATTTAGTTAAAGTATACTCTGCTGTGATGTGACTGGGAGACTGTGACCATTTAATTTCATTTTATTTTATTTCGATGTGATGTAACATTTCGTCTCGAGTGCATGAATGACGTCTTTTCTTTCCCGAAGAAAGTCAGCGACTCATTTACGCATCCTCAAATAACCAAGCCGCTGCACGTGTGTGTGCTTTCACTTTCTCTTCTTTAAGTCAAACTCCCAAGTTTCACTCTGGTTGGATGGAGGAAGATGAAATTCAAGAATTTAAAAGTTCTCCATTCTTTATTTAGCTCTCTCATGTCACACTATCTGAGCGAGCCGCTTTACTCTTTTATTCCATCTACAACTTGCAAGTTAACATGAGAGTCGCATTACTATTAAATCCTAGCCCTCTTCCCTTTGTACTTTTTTCTCTCTCTTGTCGCATCCCTTTGTGAATACTGTGATTATTTTGATGGCATTCGCTATTCGCTCTGCAGCTTCCTTATTTCTTTCTTATTATTATACGACGAGACGAGACGAGACAAGGACGCCCTTCTTTCTCTATCGTATCGCGTCGTATCCCCTTTTTCGGTGAACTCCAAGAGAAAGAAAGAAAAACTTGCCGAGTCTTTCCCTTGCATCGGCTTGGCTTCTCACTCACTCTCAGTGGCAAAGTCTACTTATTTCCTGTGTCTGCTGATGTTCATGTTTGTGCGCTGTGAAGTCAACTTAAAGCTGAATAGGATTAGTAGTCTTTTATCTCTTGTTATGCACAACTTTCCTTTTCGACTTTATTAGCAGTTGACCGGGCTGAATGCTGATAGGATGAATGAATGAAATGTACGATACGATACGATACTTTACTTTGCTCACCAACTAAACTATGAAATGAAAAGCCTGAAGAAAATAAAAATAAAAGGGACACGAGTTGTATGTAAGTATAAAAAAATGTTCGTTGCTCGTTTATTTACCCAGCTTTTTTCCTACTCTATCTTTAATACTGCTTATTTAGTCAGTCAGCCAGTAAGCTTGAAGGATAGCAAACAAAATTACTACCTTCCCTTCGTCTTATCAACGTCCACCGAAAAAAGTTTCCCTTTTTAGACCGGATTGTCTTTGTGAATTTTACTTTGCTTTTCTCTCTGGGAAAATCTAAGCTTTGAAATAAAGTCTGGACAACACTACCAAATTGACATCAAAGGAATGCACCGTCATCAAATACACAAGATGAGCGTAGCGTGCGCCTCTGCTTATGTGATATCAAACGACTAAGGTAGTAGTAGCGTAAGAGTAACAATATCAAAAGAAAACAATGAGATGCGAGCAGAATGTGGAAGAGATGCAAAGCAAAAGGAAAAGCTATCAAGGATTTGGATTCTTCATAGAAAACAGGAGGAAAGAGTGAATCTACGTACGTAAAGTAAAATAAAGAGGGTTCACTTGACTCTTGTCTCTGCGTCATTGTAAATTAAAATGGAAAGCGGCACTTCTTCAAAGTCAAAGTCAACAGGATGGACGCGCGCGCCTTGCCTATAAATAACCAAGAGTCGTCTTCACTTCCATCAAACGTCTTTCATTTCTTCACAAATAATGGAGTACAGTGGACAGTGTCATCATTATCAAGTATCGTAAAGAATTAAAAATTTCGAATAGGAAAATATTTGGCCTCACTCATTCGTTGAATAATGGCGATCAAAAAATCACATCGAGTCGACTACATGGACTCTTTGGATTTACTTTGAGACGTAATAATAATAAATAATAATGTTGGCTGATCTTAATGCGTGCATTTATTTGCTTTGCCTTGCCACATTCTTGTCTTTTGTTATAAAGAAAGAAAAGCTGAAAATCCCTTGGGTCTTAGATCTCCCCTCCTCTAGAAAGCTAAGCTAAGGTTGTGTTGTTCCAGTCAATTCTATTCTATCTATACAAATATTTCATGTTTTCCCCACTTACTTAGGCACACCACCAGCCTTCTCTGCAAAGTCGAGGGAAAAAATGTCGAATCAAGGGTTAAAAGCCATCACCCTTGAAGTTGTCGATTTTTTTGGAAAAACAAAATGGAAACCCATTTTCATTCAAGCATGCTGCATATGACTTTCTTGGGCAGTTTGTAACATAAAGTTACTATTTTATAGTTTGAACCGCAATTAGAGTAAAATTAGGCAAAATGTCTGAAAAATATGACTTTGGTGCAGGCAGGCAGACAAATAAAATTTCCATTCACTGATGATAAGGAGGAAGAAAACAAATTATTATCGCTCACCACCACCATCACCACTATTGCATTAGGTATTTATAAATACGTAAAGCCTTGGTGGGAAAAGGGGGCATTTTTATTCTCGTACTATGAAAAGTATGCAATAAAAAGTTGCTTTTGAAATGGTAAAGAAGTGACCTTCTCTCGCACTCACTCACTGTATTAGAGACTAGACAGACTAGGCATTATTTGTATTCGTGTAAAATGATGTTAGCCGTGGGTAAAGTCATGAATGGCAGTTTCTAATAAAGTTTAATCTATTCCCAGATGACCTCTCTTCCTGCTCTCGTAGTATAATGTAATACTCCTAAAGAAAGTCGGCATTCGGTGCGCACTTAAATAAAAAAGCACTAGAAAAACTCGTTGCATGCATACATATAATAATATGGTGAGATAGAGTGCCTGTAAAACCACAAATAAAATTTCCCATTACCCACTATTTTTTCTCTCCGTCTCGCCTCACTCTCACTCACCTCGCCTTACTTCTGTGCAAGTTACCTCAGCTCACTCACTCACTCTTGTCCCAAGGATAACTAAGTAAGCAGCGGCCAAGTGTGTATCATTATTCTACATTAAATTCCTCGTAAAGAAGTGAAAGTCTTCAAGTAGTCCAGACTTTCTGCTCTCTTTCCCCATAGTCATAGCATTATGTACTTTTTCAAGGCTTGAAATTTTTTGAGCCACCATAAAAAGCAATATTCATCTTTTTTCTGGGATGCTTCCCAAATGTAAATTTGTCTGTCTGGGTTCGACTATCTTCGTCATGTATAAGATGATTATTATTAAGGAATAGTGTAACTGCAACACTGTGACCACGGGATGGAAGGAACCTCAAGAGGATGAGATCTCGTCTGCAATGTAATATACATATGCTGTTTTTTATGTGTACCGACGGCAGTTTCGTAAATGTCTTAGCTCTCCCACTTTCTCACTCTGCACAAGAAGACAAAGTGTTGCATGCTCTTTTCTTCCTACTTTCCAAGACAAAGTAAGTGAAGTGGGAATGATGATACAAATGATGCAAGATGGAATACATTAGAGTCAAGCTTCAATAATAAAGTTAACCTAAGTTTCGCATCAGTATCCAGATCCGCGTTAGCTTATGTACGTAATGTGATGTAGCGCAGCTCATTTATGCGCCAGTTTCCCTCAAATTTTATAACTAGCCATGAGCATAAAAGATTGGGAGTAAATTGCAAGTTAAGGCAAAATTGAAGTTGAAGTATCCAGTGTAAAGCAGTCTGACGGAATGCAAGATTCGAGCTGCTCGCTATATTACATTACACTACATTACATTATAGATTACATTAAGAGAGGACACGGGAGCTGTAAACTAGGAGAATAATCCGGAATCATATTAGAGAGAAACACCAGCACATAACCAACCAAGCCCAGAAGAGTCACATTAAATTTATTTTGTAAGAAAGAGAAAGAGAAAATAAGGAAACAAAGATTATGACTTCTTTTATAGTTATGCAACCATGAACCAACCAACGAACCACTGGAGTTGACTGGTTGAAACTTTTCTAGTACCTGCGTTTGCGTCGTACTAAAACAAGCCACACTTCAGTAAAGAGTTTATTGCGTTCGTGAATATGTAGCATATTTAATGCGGAAAAGACCACAAACAAAGTTTCCCTTCTCAAGAAAAAAGAATAACATTTTATTTTACAAAACTCCATGTACCATAAGAAACCCGGCTTTTATTCACCTTTTACACTTTAGTGTTGCGTAAAAAAGTGAGATATCATTGTACCGCTGCATAATACACTTGACTTTCATGCCTAAAAATGTTTAGTCAGCTAACTTAACCACTCCACTATCAACGTTATATTTCAACGGTCAGAGGTTCGTTTTTTACTTCCTCCTAGGTGTTTCACACTCACACATGCAACGTTGTGTTATATTTATAAAATAATACATACAAGAATCCCTTAACTTGCCGACTTTCCTCCTCCTCTAGTAAAGCTCCTTTTCCCCACAAAAAACTCGCATAAAAATTTATGAGGTCATTCAGGAATATCTTCGTGTAGCTTAAAATACATTCATTCATACCCACATTGCCATCTCTCTCACTCACCCCCTTTTTAGACACTGGCCACAGTGGCCATGATACCTCCGCTGAGATGCGAGTTGGAGTTATGTTATGTAATGGAAGTTGCATATTTTGTGAGCCCTGGTTTGCTACATATCATTGGAATAATAACTCTCTGATATAATATAATGTACATACTTTGCAACCAACTTTGTGTCTGTAGGCAAAGTAGGAGCAGTACTGAAAGGAAATAAAGTAAAGCGGCAGCGAGCAGTGAATGTGGATTCCCCTTCTTTTTGCTTCTTCTTCCTCTCTCCACTTTATGCTCTATATTAATGCTTTTTAAGACTTTTTTCCCTACAAATTATTCATGGTGTGATTTAAGATGTACATTAGGAAATGGTCTTCGGCCCTTTTCCTCTCTCTGGAGGGATCACGATGTTGTGAAATAAAAGTGGCAAGGAATGAAGAAGACGCAGGGAAAAGAATCATGCAAAAGTTGGTTTTCGTAATAAAGCAGAGGAAGACGAAGAGCGGCAGCAGAGAGAAGATCCATATTACGAGAAAAAGTTGACTGGAGTTACGTTCACTTGAGCAAGCTTCTTCTTCAGTAGTGGTAGTGGCAAGTAAACTATTAGGAGAAGTGATGCGAGGTCTATGAAAACGCTTCTCTTCCTCTTTTTATATATTACCCAGTCAGCAAAAAAAGTTACTTTTTTCTTAACCAAAATACGTCCACTATTTCTTTTTCCCCTTTTTATTCTCCACTTCGTTTCTCTCTCTCGCGATTGCATTGTGGCTACAATAAACAACAGGGGCAAAGCTACCTAACCAACCACCACGTCAACATCGCGAGAGGAAAGTTTTTTTTTCACTTTACTTTCTTTTTTTCCGTATTCTAATGCTTTCTTGCATGCATATTTTCCATGAAATAAAAGTAAATTTTTCCTCACATGCATGCCTGCGTCTCCCCAGAATTCATGCATGGGTCAACTCATCTCAACTCACAGCAAGCGAGAAGGAAAGAGCTTTACATACTAAATTCTTTTTCTCTCCTCTGCTCAACTTAACTCTGTTTTAGTTAAGTATGTCTGCCCCTGACTTCACTTTGACTGGTAGCCCGCCCGTCGTTGCCCACAGCCAGCTTTCTGAATAAGTGGCCAGAGTGACCACATTTTATGGCTGCAAAATAACATTCGTGCTTTTACAGGTTTTTCGTTTCCTCCTTCTTTTTTAGCAATAGTCAAATGTTATAAAGTGAAATGACTATGACCACACACACATAAAAAGAATGAGCTTTACTATTGTAAGAGGCTATAACATCGCCCATATTTAATTTTCCGTCCTTTATGTGGCAAAGTTACGAGATGCTAAACAATGGACAAACTTCACCATAATGTTCATTTATGCCCACGTTTCTCAGCCAGGTATAAACAACTTATTTAATATCACAATTAATTATTGTACCTGACCAATTTATCAATTTATAGTAGACGCAAAAAATTGTGTGACGTATCTAAATGAACATATTTTTTGTATTGTCATTTTACGGGGCAATGGAAGACAAGCACAATTTCTTGCATTTGTTAGTAATGTATTAAAAGTAAGGTTATAGTTAATGGTTTTTTACAATGACAAAAGAGACACATTTTTGTAATATGATAGAATTGTGATAATTCAATTTTTAGAGTGATGACGAAGTTGTAGAATTTACGTCATTCTGTTACGTTTTGATACGCAAACTGAGAGAAGATCTCAAAAAAGAACCTTCTCGCTCCATCTTTTCGAGATTTCGGAAAAGGGAAATTCTGCTACTACTGCCTATGCCAACCTAATTCTTTCCGAGCATTCTTTTTCATGCTCATTCTGCGAGATAAATTTACAGATTTTGTACACAGTGAAAAAGGCCCAGCTTGCGAGAAAAAAGGTACAGCTCCTGCCCTCCACGAAGGGTAAGCCGAAGTGGCAGCTGCATGATTCTTCTTCTGAAACAAGCTTGGTTATATTTGCGCTGTGATGACTTTAGCATTTTTCCACATTTACAGAAACTCCGCTATGAAGAAAGAAAGAAATCCAGAATAAGTCAGAAAAGAATAAACTCATTTTTCTCATATTGCACACATCAAACGGGACCTAGACCAACGGGCCAACTTTGTTTGGAGTTTATATGGCGGTTTCAGACTTTTCAAATGAAGTGAAAGCTTTCTCTGAAAAATGTTCAAAAAAAGTTGCTTACATCAAGATGAAGAAGCTATATTTCATGTGATTATCAATTGTCATCTTTATTGCCAATCTCACACAACAATCAGAAGATATTTCTATTATAATCAGCTTCTCCGCGTTTAATCAGCTTAATCAGCGTTTGAATTTATAACTGAGAGACCTCGAGTTGATAGGTTTGTGACTTTGACCTATAAAAGAAAATTGTCCTACAGGTAAACAGTGTTCGGAAACAACAAAAAAGATTCCTTTGATTATCTAGGTTGCCTTCCTTTGTCATAAGAATCCAGTTATTTGACCATTTTGACCAATTTAAAAATGACAAAATTGAATTTTCCTTGTTTGTTTAAGCAATTTTAATTGGAGTTTGTTTTGTTGAATGCAGGCTCTAAACCTTAGACCGGGTCAGCTCCGAAATGATTGTAACCAACAATTCAGAGAATCACGCTTTGCATGTCCATCTAATCAACAAGAAAATGTGCTGAAATTTCGGCTACCGTCTGCATAAATTCCATTAGTATTTTATACAACCCATTGACTGGATTTAAAGAGTGAGATAGTAGCTCTAATGCATTTTCTCTTTGTTTGGTACTATAAAATAATTCGATTCGATGATAATGATGAATGATACGATAATTTTATACAGAACGTGTTCTTTTTGTAGACTGTACAATGGAGAGAAGAATAGCCGGCAGCAGCACCTCTGCAAGTCAGGAGCGTGGAAGAATAAAAAAGGGTTGATGTTGATCCGTGAATCTTTTGATATCAAAGCACCCTTATCTTTTGATATCAAAAAGGGGTTGGATTCGGATATGAAAAAAAAGAAGAATTGTAATAAAAATGGGACGTGTGGCTTGAGTGAAACCTAGTATTGGGCCTACTACTCGGCCCACTTATGAAGAATCCCGAAAATGAAAGGATTTTAAAACGAAGCACACTTCACAGTGCATTCAGGTAATGAATGCAGTTTTAATACTAATTCAAATCTTTGTTAGCAGCATGTCTTTCAAGAGTAATTTGATGTTGCATTGCACACAAACGGCACGAGTCCATTATGAACACAAATTTATTAGAGATTATGCAGGGTAGTTTCTGTAGTAGTATAAAACAGATCATTATGTGTCTAATACAATAGCACTTGAAAAAAATAGTTATTTCCTATCAAAATGACAGTTACGGTTTCAATTGATCCAAAGCACAATAGATAACTGACTCGTCCAACTAGTTGTTAGCAGTCAGCAGAAAATTCCTACATACAATACAAATTACAAGGCTAGTTCCATTTTAATGCAACAACCATTTTAGACTCCTTTATGGCAGATTTAATGAAAGATTTTTTTAATAGAAAAATATGTATGAAATCAGGAATGGTTTGTTTTCCATTACATACATACAAACATGGAACAAACGCTGGGGCTGGAGCAAAAAATATAAAAATAACAATAATGATATGAAAGCCTAAAATAATTCTTATTAATTCATAAATTTATGATTTATAATAAAAAGTAGACTTTTATAGTTTAAATAGGTATAATTGCGATTGTGCGACAAGTTTACGTAACAAAACGTAGGGATTTTAAACTAAAACAGTGAAAAATGACGAGAAATGATTCAAAATATTTAATATTTCAAATATTTAAAAGATTTACCTAATATTTAACGCTTCACTATCAGAGTAGAATATCATATTTTACTGCTACATGTTGAGAGTGTAGTGGTTATTATAAATATGCACTACATAAGGATGATAAACGAAAGCGGGACGTAGCAATGAACTCGAAACTCTGAGCAATTAAATTTTATCGAGTCTAGAGTACTAGAATCTAGTCGAAATATTAAGAGTAATTTAAAAGTAAATATTTCAAATATTTAAAAGATTTACCTAATATTTAACGCTTCACTATCAGAGTAGAATATCATATTTTACTGCTACATATTGAGAGTGCAGTGGTTATTATAAATATGCACTACATTAGGATGATAAAAGGAAGCGGTCGTAGCAATGAACTCGATACTCTGAGCAATTAGATTTTATCGAGTCTAGAGTACTAGAATCTAGTCGAAATATTAAGAGTAATTTAAAAGTTTTACTTGCCCATAAAAGATCCAATTCAATCCATTTATCGTATTCAAGTAGAAATTTTCGGCAACCACAAAATCACCACACCACATTAAACTATGGAATGCACCACAAATTTAAGATTGCACTGAAAAATAATTTTAAAATTGCACATTAGATTACAATATGTCAAATCTAGTATAAAATCGTTAAACTGTGATAGTACATTACTTATAAAACTATCTGTAAAATAGATTTTAATTCCTTAAAATATTCTATTTTTGCAGGATACAGAAGCAACCGAAATTACGAGCTGAACCATTGGGATTGGATTCTTCATTCAAATTCTAGTTGCGAAAACTATTTTTAAATTTTTGTAACTTGCAATAGTAAAAATTTAAATACCTGCTAGTAAAACTAAAACAATTTTCTCCTTCTAAGCAAGATGCGTACCACAGACTTTTCACATTTTTTCCAACTTTCACATCTATTTTGCATATTGAATATGCACAAAAGAGGAAGAGACATAAAAGGGGAAAGCTCTCTTCTCGAGAATGCCAGATTGCAACTGAGGCTGGCAACCCTTTAACAAGCGTTTCTTGAATAAGAAAGTAAAAACACTGAAACTAGAACTCCGGGTTCCTCCAGCTCGGTTTGGAGTGGAGTCAGAGTGTGCGTCTGTTACAATACGACACAACTCACAGTTTCAGGAATCCTCCTCCTCCTCTCCTTCCATCCACCATTCCCCTCAGCCTTTCCCTTCCACAATGAAATAGTACCGAGCTGAACCTTGTATTTTGCATATTAGAAAATATTCAGCTCAGTATTGCCTTTGCTTTGGAAGATTGTAACTTTGTAACATGGAAGAAAGTGAAATACAGAAACTGTTCCATAAAATGTAAAGTGTAAAATGGAGAGCTTATCAATGGCTTACCTTACAAAGCTTGGTGGTACTATCGGTGGTCCTGTGGCATCATTCATGAAAACCAAACTGAATGAACGAACTACTGGGAAAGTGTTTGCTTTTCCTGTGAGTCTCTTTGCAAATCCAGGCTACGATAACTAACAGACTTTCCCGTTAACTGCCTTACTTCCATTTTGACTCTGATATCAAAATCAAACCGATTGAAAGCCCAGCTTTCCGAGGCCGGTTATCTTGCTTATGCTTCATATCTAGTTTTATCCAAATTCTATACATACTGCGTTTTTCACTATTTCCAATACTACACTACATTCGTTACAAACGCATCTTTATTATCATTCTTCGGGATTCCTTTTAATGGCTATGTAACTTCGACTTTGACTGAAACTCAACCCCTTCTCCACTCTGGTTGGTTTTCGTCTTTGTCAAATAATAAATTGATAGAGGAAGCCAATTGTTTGATATAAAAACGATGGGACGATTCAACTGAACCTTTTATTGTGCAAAAAAAGTTTGATTTAAAAAATAAGCAGCATGGACACAATTAGCTTCACAGACGCTATGCTCATGCCTTGCCTTACGCAATCCTTTCATTGTACAACGGCGTTGTTGCATTTACACATTAACCGTGTGTATACAAAATTACCCGTGCTTCTGAAATACACTTTAATCATTTTCTTCGTCAGCTATTAATCCAAACAAGTAACGAACGCACTTTCTATGTTGTATCTTTTATTATCAAAAAACGCTACTACTAAAAGGGTTTCGCTAACCCTAAACAATAATATAAAAAGATTCATTCATTCATCCATTCGCTCACTTGGTTTTTTATAGCCGTAAAAATGATGGCTTTGCTTTTATAAATTTTATAAAGGGTCATCATCAAAATTCCAATAAAAAAGGGTTTCACCCGAAGATCTAGCAAAGAGAATCCGAATCAACCCTTGAGTGTGCCTGGTGCCTTTCTGAATCTGAATCTAAACTCGCACTGGCACACGCGAATCATTTTTATAAAAAATCTTTGTTGAAAAGTATGAAATAATGGACAGAGACAGAATCTGTTCCAGAATAAAGGCTTCAATCCTTTCATCAAATAAAAAACCAACAAAAAATATTTCATAGTGTTGATTACGATGATCATGACAATGACAATGAAGAATCATCGCATCGCATAAATCGCTTAAAGGGATGGGTATAGATAGAATGAATGAGGCACCACCGTGGGTAACTCTTTTTTAGATCCCTTTTTTATATAAAAGTTGAATGATTTTGATATAAAAAGATGAAGGGTACCTTTTTTGATCCAATCCGAAAGGGTGCATGAAATGGAATGAAAAGAATTGCAGAAGAGCAGAGCTTCAATTCACCGTTGTCGTTGTTGTTTCATGAAACTTTCATCATTGATTCTCCTTGCCTCCGAGTTCCCCATTTCCAAGTTGCATGTTGCATCACCTGAGAGAGTTTTGTTTACTTGAGCTCTATGCCTTTGCTTAGATCCTTGCATTGAAAAACTTTGCAACCGGTTCCGTGATTGTGTGACCGTTTTTCACCGGATGTAATATTTGGAATTGGAATCAAACGGTCTGGGTTTAGTAGTGAAGCAATTAGTTGTTTAATTAGATTAAAAAGGGGCTAGTGTTTATCGATTAACAATTAGTTGTTTATCATAATTAAACTAACACTAGAAAAAAAAATTGGGTGCGGTTAGGTACTTTGTTGGGAACTTTTGGAGTGAGTGGAAGGAAGTGTCCCTCCCAAGATAAGGAAGATCCAATTGTTCTGAAGTAGACATCAAAGGGACTGGAGCCAAGATGACGTTTTACCATTTTGGCAACTGTATAGCTCTTGCTTATTTCCCCTACTATTTGGCGTACAAACACTCCGGGTTGTAAGTGTTCTAATTTTGAATTATTTTTAAAACTTTAATTACAATCACTGGCGAGTTAGATAACTTAACTGAATAATTATTCATTATTTGCTCAATCATATTCAGATCCGAATATGGAGCTTTCTGGAAATGCGTCCAGACTGGAATGATTTACGCCCTGACGCAGCTCTGTAAAATGCTCGTGCTAGCCACATTTTTTCCGGTTCCAGGAGGAGGTCAGAGAGATTCGGTCGGGATGGACGGTTTCCAGGATGTAAAGAATCCAATGACTTTGGTTCGTCATCAATTAGTTATTAAATACTACAAGCTTTAAATTATTTCATATTTTGAAAAACGCAATCATTTAATTTTGTGATTTTGCTGTGTAAAATTTCAGGAGTTCTTCAAGGCGTCAATTGACCTAGCCGATTTAATAGGAATGTACATTGCACTGAGCCGCATTCCTGGAAGGGGCCATTCCAAGTGTTTGACGGCAGGAATCGGTTGGGGCACAGCAGAGCTCTTTCTCTCAAGATTTTTGACCATTTGGGTGGGGGCAAAGGGTATCGAGTTCAATTGGCGATACATTCAGATGAGCTTTGACGCTAACATCAGCATGGTAAAGGAACTACTAAATATACAAAACATTTCCAATTCCAAAGTATTTTGTTTTAACTAGTTTGGTTTTCCTCGCAGGTCCAGCACATCATGACCTCCGCCCTGGTGTGGTTGTGGTCCAGGCACGACGTGAAACCGTCCTTTTATCCTATAATCGCAATTATCGCGGTAATCAGCGTATACAAGGGCCTTCTCATTGACATCTTCTCATTAGCATCTCATATCGACCCCTGGACTGGACTTGTGATCAAAGCAATCATTACTGCTTTTCTGGGGGCCCTTACCATCCGGGTTTACTCAACTGTAGCGTGATTGAATAGTAAATAGTAATATTTATTTTGTAAAACATTATGAACTTTTACGTATTTACTAGTATGAGTTTGTCGGGAAGTTTTTTATTGTTTCCAATCATCTAATTTCGTTGTTAAAAATGTCAGAATAGAATTTGTATGAAAATCTTCATGTAGAACTAGTCATCTTTGTGTGGGTGCGAATGGATGCACTATTTTTGTTTTATTGTTGCAAAAAAGGCCATTTGGCATCAGCTTAAATTGTATGAATAAAATGCGCAAGTTGTTTAAACACCTTAATTAAGTTGGTCTTTGATTTTGTAAAAACTGTACTTTATTATTGAATCATTGGGAAGATTTAAGACCTTGGTCTTTCCTTCTTTTCCTTATACAACGCGAGCAAAGATACATTAGCAACTTTAACTACTTTAAATCGGACTCCAGGAATATCTCCGACGGCGTGACCTTTACGACCGAATCCTGCTACCAACACTTCATCGTTCTCTTCAATGAAGTTCAGACAACCGTCCCTGGGTACGAAAGCTGTGATTTTCTTGCCGTTCTTGATAAGCTGTACCCTCACGCACTTCCGGATGGCAGAGTTAGGCTGCTTAGCTTCTACTCCGACCTTTAAAAAAGAAGAAAAATAAAACAATTCATTTGATTAGTAGGTTTTAAACGACAGTCAACAAGTAGGTGGACGTTAATTTAATAAGTTAGAATTATATCAGGTTTTGAAGGGCATCGTCTGTGGTTTTGTTTGAATTTCAGAAGCAACATCCGAATAATTCAGTGTTGCAGGGTTAGAAAGTCACTTTAATTTTGGTGCTTTTTCAAGACTCTCATATTAATGTAAAAATAACTGAAGTTCTGCCAAAGCACCAAATTACGATTTACCCTTTCGATTTCTTTTACTTAAAACACATTTTTCTACATTACACTATACTGATACAGCGTTTAAGTTTAAAAACTTCCAAAATCTGAATTAAAAATGAAATTAATTATAGTATACCTTCTCAAGAACGATTCCTTTGGCGTGGGACGCACCTCCGAAGGGATTGGCCTTCCAACGTGTTCCTAAATGGGCCTTTTTGTAGTCCTTGTCAGCCCACCTCTGATCACGCCTGTGATTAACGTGCTTACGAGCGGTTTTCAAACCACTGGGCTTTCCCATGGTCTTGCTGTTTTATCTATAAAAAATTAACCAAAATCAATTCAACGGTCATTAACAACTTATTTTATTCAACAATCAACTAATTGAACTTTGAAAAGAACCAAAGTTGTGAATGTATGACATGACCACTGTAGCTTAGCTTTTACCTCCTAAACATATTTGATTTTCAATCTTTAACTTTTGTGAACTACTAATCTAATTAAATATCCCTTGCAATTTTAATCTAATCACTAATCAGTATTTAAAGAATTGAATAATAATAATTTTAATTGCTCTTACCAGAATTAGGTGAAAATATTTCCCGTTAAGAGACAACTCTCCAGGTCCACTGTTCACTGTGATAACCGCAACAAGGAAGATTCCGCTGCTCTGCTAATGCTGCAATGCAATGCCGTGCTTTTCCCTTTGCCTTGCCTTTTCCCATTGAAGTGTGTTCATGTGGCCGACAAATTCAATGGCTCGCGCTGCACTCTCTGTAGACGCTCTCAAGATTCTCCATTCTCCCGGAAGGTGGGGCAAGTTGAAATGTGAAAAGAAAACTTCTTTTCCTCTGTTTCACAGTGCCCCAATGTCTTGCTACCGGATTACTCAAGTGCTCATTGAGTTACCTTTGCCACTGGCGGGAGGTTTTTCTCTGTTATTCTTTTGCTTCCGTCAGTAAAACTTTGATGCATTTTTACGCTCGATGCATTTAATGTTTTGGCACACTTAATCAATCATTTTAATTGTGTTTGTCGAGATTTTTAGTTTCAGTGGGTATTTTGTTTACTGCCACGATTCGCGATGATATTCGCACATGTGTAGGCAATTATTTTTTAGCAATAATTTTCTTTAAATGGGAAAGCCGATATTTTAACGAAGACTTGATTTTCTAAAGGTAAATATTTATTTTAATTTGTCATTCCTCATTAACTCATTCATTAACTAACCGGCATTTGGATTTTTTGTAGGAAAGGACGTAAATATTTTGAAAGGGATTCCAAAGCTAACTTATTCTGCCTTACTGATTGTTGAAGATTAAGATAATGCATCATGGAAGCTAATCAAGGTTCAGAAACACAGCAACAACAGGCGTCGGCAGCGGCACCAGACGTGGTGGCGGTGGCACCAGCACCAGGTAATTAAATAAATCCTTGTTAATTGTTATTCATCTGACTGAAGTAAACGTAAACTTCGTGGTATAAATGTGAATGTGACAGGTGTGTGTATTTATAATTTTGTTTTTGTTTGGAAGCGACAACGACAGAAAACTTGCAGCAGCAACAACAGGAGAAAGAAATAGAAATTGTGCCGGAAGGTGAGAGTAGAAGAACAGAAATGCAGGGTTCCGTTGTAACAACTGTAACAGATGTTGAGGCTGAGAGGTCAACGATTGGAAACGGAAATGGAAATCATAGCAGCAATTCTATGGAAGTTGACAGTGGTAGCAACACAAATCCCACTCCTGAAAGAGGTTAGTTCAGAGTTCAAAACAGAACACTAACTTGAAATGAAATAGTTCAAATTCATTGTGACGCTCGAATTTTTACACGGTTTTTTATACTTTTTTTGTCATAGAAGGAAAGTTTTGGAGTCCTGATGCTGGAGTGTCACAGACTGGTGGAGGAGGAGACAAAGACGCGACTGAAAGTGGTGACGACCGAGCACCGGAAATCGTGGTAGAGGACAGTAATAACACATTCTTAAAGGCAGAAGGATCATCCCTATCCTCAGAAGATATACCAACTCAACTTCATGTAAAAAGACAAGCACGAAATGCATTTATTATCATAATTTTATAAGATTTATCCATTTATCTTTTTAAAAAATTAATTCGCCAAACCTTTTTTAACTTGTAGAGGGCTGCCACGAGAGACAACACCGAGATACCTTCAAAAAAGGCAAGAATCGATCTTCAGAGTGTTCCAACTCGGCAGTACTTGGATCAGACCGTAGTTCCGATTCTTTTACAGGCCTTGGCTGCCTTAAGCAAAGAAAGGCCTGTTGAGCCCATCGATTATTTAGCGGCTTACCTTTTAAAGCACAAAAGTAAATACGAGACTTAATAGTTACGTTCGTCCTGGGTGCCGGGTTCATTCAACAGATAAGTTATAAGTAACCCAGATTAATATAAGTTTAAAATTGTTATTATTATATTGTCAATTATTACTTCGGCGTTCGAATCGAAGAAAGATGTTTATTTGTCTGTAAAGACGTATTTTATCGTTTTTTAAGTTAACGATATATTAGTGATCAATCAGACAGTCCGTGTAAAGACGAGATACTAGGTTGGTCAAAGCAAACAATTATTGTTTTTTTACATTACACGGTTTCTAGAGCTCGGCGTTTGCTCATTTGGTAGTTTTTCATTTTACATTTTTTGACTCCCATACATTTCTCATTTGCGGACTAGGGAGGGGAGATAATCGAATATGGAAACCTGTTTTCCATTATGTTGCAGCATAGTTATATAGTTTATATTTAATTTATCAATTACACTTGAACAGAACAGGTAAAATGTTAGCAAGCGTTGTTTTTGATGAAATGAATTCATGGATGCGATGCGGGTTAGATTTACAGAGCTTCGGTTGTTATTCGTATAAAAGCCATTTGAAAAGTTTGAGTTGCATTTTTTTCTTGTGTTTTCTGCTGATGCGTCTGTATCCTCTTAAAGGTATGATTAATGATGTTAAGTATTTATTTTAAGTTTTAGTACTTACTCCAAGTGCAGTTATTGACAAATTCGTTGAATAAAATTTGTCCGTTCTCAATTTTCACAAAATATCCGACGATGTCATTCTACGGAATTATATCTATATTTTATTAGAATACCTATAACCTAAAATTGCAAGTTTACGTTCAACGAAACCTTTAGCATTTGTACATTTTAACACTTTTACGCTGCAAAATAGTGAACATTCTTTTCCTCGTGCTTGTTAAAGTCCTTCAGCGCCCTATATAAAGTTTTTAAATTCAGAATTTACTACTAACTTTACTTACATAGTTCAAGTGATAGTTAAAAATTTAGACGGGCTTACAATTGGCACGCATGATTAAATCCAAACGGACCACACACGATAGCTTTTTGCCTCATACTTTTGTTGGCCCCTGGAACACTGTCAAGGACAAGTGAAAATTTACTGGCCTGTGGATAACCGTACAGTTCCTGATTATTTGTGAAGTCACGCTCTAAGATGGTCGGCATCGGCTTAGCTTCATCAGGTCCTCCAGTTTCATTATTCTTCGAGGTTTCCGTCGCCACTGGTTTTGAACCCTCTGAAGTTCCTTCGGAAATCTCACTCGGTAACTGAGAAGACGTTTCTTCTGCGCCTCCACCTCCACTTCCGCTCGCATCAGACACGGAAAATCGAAAAACTCTTGTGAGGCAATAGAAGAAATGGAACCATGCATATTTTTTGGCGAGGTCAGACCAAGCCTCCTTCCACACCAGATCCTGCCTGTGTTGAACGAAGTAGAGGAGAATCACATTTTTCCAAGCCATTCGCGTCTTATTCTGAATATACTCCTGAATTATCCTTGTCATAACGGAGATTCCCGTTCCACCCGCCAGCAACAGCATCACATCCATATTGGCGAAAAGGAAGTTTGTCTGGAAGTTTCCCATTGCGGGACTCACGTAAAGGTCTACATCTTTCATGATTTTCTTCATGGGGAAGTAGTGCAACATGGACGTGAATTCTCCGTCCTTAAATTCCTT
>VYYJ01001768.1:0-27276 GCA_021029165.1 Cyphoderus albinus
AAAGTTTCATGAAAATCCGAGCGAGACTGTCCGTAAAGGTTACTTGTAAGTATGTTTTAAATGTTTAAAAAAGGAGCGCTACTTTTTCCGCTTCAGAATCGTGCAATTTATTTTGATCTAAATACTTTTAACTGTAGCATAAAAATCAAAATCATGTGACCACTTGTCGGAATCAGAATGATGTGCATGTATAGAAGATCAAAGCTCATAACAGTTTGGTTCTTATTTGCTCAAAGTCAAACGTAAAAATATTAGGGAAAGCGAAGAATTGTAAAGTTAGACGCATTTAAGCAACATTCACCGTGTAAACCCTTTGATTAATGTTGTAATAATCCAGAAA
The DNA here is from genome assembly GCA_021029165.1 of Cyphoderus albinus. Classification (NCBI taxonomy): domain Eukaryota; kingdom Metazoa; phylum Arthropoda; class Collembola; order Entomobryomorpha; family Paronellidae; genus Cyphoderus; species Cyphoderus albinus. Next base: position 341 of record VYYJ01001768.1, read on the forward strand.
GGAAGACAGGTCAACGCAAAAGACCTTGGGTTGATTTTCTGTCTAATCAGCGTTAACATTATTTGCCAATGTCACAGCGAAGAGAAAATTTGCATTTGTGTGCAAATATAGACCACGCGAAAATTAACTACATTTTATAATTTATGTGTAAAAATGAAACGTACTTGCATTTGAAGAGCTCGATTAAAGATATTTTGTGAGTTTGAATGAAATAAAACTGTGGAAATGAATGAAACCTTTCCTATCTAAGAATCCCTTGAACTCCAATTTATCTTTCATTGGTTGAGAGTTGCTGATGCTACCTTTATTTTTAAAAGATAATCTAGTTTAAAAAAAGGGCGAGCATGCGGAAAGGGTTATCATTGCATGGCCAACTTAAGTTGCATCTTTCCTCTCTTTCAGCAAAATAAGTTCAACTGAGCTAACCTAAGAAACAAAACTATTTTCCGAAAATAGAATATGTTGAAGCCCACTATCCTGAGGAAAATAACTTGTTTAGTTAGATACATTAGATACACTCATCAGTCTTCTTATGCAATACTTGATTCATTACTAACACAAAAGTTAATTTATTTACCGGATGTATTGCTTTTCGTTCCGAAGATTGCTCACCCCTTTGTATTAGTTTGGCAATTTTTAAAGTAACTTGTTGAGTGTTTCTCCTAGCTTTACCACGAAAGTGCGCTCAACTACAAAATCATCGATTTCTAGCAGTGGAATGCTTTCTGCGAGATGCGGTTTTCATATGGAGAAACCAAAAGCTGTTAAAATAAAAAGCTAATCAAATAACTTCAATGGCACACGAATGTTGTAAACTTTTAATACTTTTCAACCTCCTTTGAGCTACTTCTACCATCTACTATCAACAATGGTCATTTACCAAGAGCAATTTTAAAATGGATGGAACAACGGAAAATCGCACCCTTCATCTCATCATTGCCGGTTGCATTAAAAGCACCAGCAATAGATAAAGCACGTTAGATAGTAACAAAGTATGAATGTGAGTATTTGGATAATCTTTGCAAAGAACTAGGTATCAATTTGCGTTAAATTCATTAGCAAGGTACAATTCATAAGCAAGGGAGGTTTGCTGCCCATAGCGAGGGAGTGGGGGAAAACAACACCTGCAACAACAATTTTTCTCTGTTTTTTCTTGTATACAATCACAGAAATTGTGGATATAAAAACGATATAAAAAACTTAATTGAATCCCGTCTTTATTGTTTCTAGTTTTTGCAAATACAAGTTATACTTAAACAGACTGTTCACCCTATGTTTTCGCTGCCACCTGAATTGTTGTAGGTATACAAAAGCATTTTAGTAATAAAGTAATTTTGCTCACTTTCATTTTGACAATGATAACAATAATATTTAAGAACTTTCTGGATTGGATGTTCGTAAGAGCATTAATGCGTTAGTTCCAGTCGTCCTATCATTGAAATCCTATGCAACGCTAACGCAACGCTAACGCAACGCTAACGCAACGCTAACGCAACGCAACGTAGCCTGGATTTTGAGAATTTTTACCGACTTCTGACTTCTGAGCGGAAAAACTTCTATGTCATCTTTTTATTTGTGAGTTGTATAGGATGAGATTTTTAATCATTGGCTAATACCAAGATTCATGTTTCCCATTGGAAATCAGATGTTTGTTTTTGAATTGGGCTAAACAATAAAGATTTATTCTATTCTATTCTATTCTAAGATTCACTATCTTTTCAATGGATATTTTGATCATTTTGATTTTGATGGCAGGTTACATTTTACTTACTTAGTCTGTATTTTCAGCAAGTCAGAGGCTCTGACCCAGAGCTGGTCCAACAATTAGCTTCTGGTAAAAACTTTTGTTTTTATTCTCAAAAGTTCGCGTCATGGCGGAATCAACATTGTCAAGCTGCAAACGCAACTTTTGCTTTACAAAGTCGCAAATTCAAAAGTGAAAATTGACTAAACTCAAAATTGTTACTAACACTGCGTGTGTGAAGATGTTATATTGATTTGATATAGAAGTGAAAAGATTTAGCTATAAAATAATTGGATAGGAACGGACTATTTTTGTTATAAATGCATCGTGCTCATCAGAGGCAGCATTGAGCATTGTATGTATGTTTTCGTGGTAGAAATTTTGTCTGTCTGATACAGGATGCTTAGTGAGCCGTGAGTCGAGTCGAGCGATCTCTGCAGAAATCCGGTTTGTTAATAATTTTAACCAAGTTATTAACTAATAAATACCAAGGATGCCTCGTCACTCTTCAGTGTGCAGTTGAAATTTTATGCTGCTTGTGGTCTGAATATTAAAATCGAGGAAACTAAGTCATATGTTATTCATCATGGAGAAAGAAAACATATGCATTCTAAAATTATTAACAAATGGTAGGTGAAGCAATCCTATTTCTACACAAATAAAGGATTCAGAATCAACTTTCCTAATGGGCAATTTAATTTTAAATTAATTATATAGTGCACTTTGTTTAGCCAGTAGTAAATAGTCAATTAGGGTTTTGAAACAAATAAAAGTGATCTTATTGTTTGCTTTTTTAAATCATAAATTCAAAAATTTTGGTAACATCAAGAACTTTAAGATGAGTAAAATTACTTGTATTTAAACTTATGCTTATATGTCGCAAGACTCAAAAATAAAATTGAAGTGATGACTACTAGTCCATTATAAGGTATTTAACTACCAATTACTAAGTGGTTTCATTCTTCAGTTCTCCGTGTTTTTCTTGCTCCAATAAAGTGGTTAATTTTTAGTGTACTTAAAACCTACATTACATCAACAAATACTTAAATCATATTGAAAAGTCATAATTTGAAACATGCAATAGCAAAATGGTTATAACTCTGAAATATTGTACATGGGTAATTTTATGTGTATTTAGTTTAATACATTTAGACATTAAGAGTGCATTCAAATAACCCCGTTGTTTTCAAAAATGGGTTCAAAAACTGGACAAAGTATATCAGCTAAAATTAACTAAGGCAAGGAAAGGAAAAGTTAATTAGTACCTAATGAGTTTAAGTATATTGTGTGGTCATCATTATTCCTCATTTTCCCAATCAAATAACTATTATCATTATGTTGGAAAAAGGCAAAAGTAATTATGTAACTAACTAGCTTTGCATTTGCATCTGTTTAAGCTAAAGTAGATTTAATCTCTTCCCTTTAATTCAGGCACTGAGTATATAATGATACTTAGTAATAGCTCTAAATTAACAACAGTTAGTGACTAAACGTTTGAAGTTTTTAACTGATTGGAACATTAACTTTAGCTTGGCGTGCAGAACGGTTATATTTCACTCATCAAACATCATTGAAGAGACAACGTTTAACCATTGAACACATATCTGAAGTGTTTAAAAATAAACAGCAAAGCTTATTACTGTTACTGAAAAGTTTGCCAAATTACAATAATCATTTTCAAGCAACCCTAGCAGATTTCTAATACCTATCGAGCGCGGCATTCGGGTTTTCAGGCTGTCCTTTACTTTACATAATTTTTTTAGTTTAAATTTTTACTACTATTTATATTATTTGTTTTGTTTATGCTTGACATACATTTATCTATGCTGCTGAGAGCTGCATTCATTCCATCCACATGCAGATAAAATCTTAAGACATTGTAAAATATCCTAATCCAAACGCTCATGTATTTTGTTTAATATTACATTTTTTGAAATTAAGTTTTGCAAATTGAAGTAGAATATTCAATTTATGTAAAAACTAGAATGTTTAGCTCCCACTTCTGATTTGCTACAGATCGTAGGCTACGATTCGTAGCATCCCATCATTTTCACTAATGCAGTGTAAATATTGTCGAGGATATTGCTACCCGGGGCAGAAAAGTGTCAAAATTCACACAATAATTTTTATCTTTGGAGTAATAAAACAGAAGTTGAGTGACTGAGAGATACTTTCTCTGAGCAGAATAAGCAAATAATGTAATTTTATGTTTCTAGTGAATGAATGAGAAGTTGAATTGTTTATCCACAGTCTACTGCATAATGTATGTATGTATATTATATTATGTAACTGTTTCCTTCTCTAACGCACGACAATACTCTGGTTAATTTTGGGGAACCATACACAGAATTGACAGAATACGTAGTAATGAAGATTACCTACCACAGGACACAGCCAAAGTAAAACAAATGCCACGGTCATTGTCACTCGGTAATTCAGCATCTGCTGTTTTATGATAAGCGGACAAAAAATCTCTGTTGTTCACATACCTCACTCTCAATAAAATAAGTTTCTGTCTCTGGTTTTATGAATAGCATGCCACATTCCAGAGGCAACAAAGCTTAACTGAGCCTAACGAATGAAGTAATCATTTAGAGTTCTAAGAATTAAACAAGATTATTAATATTTTGCGGACTTATTAGACGGACAGTTGCAATATTTTTTTGTACCTTGTATAATTTTCATTCTTATATGATATTCTCTGACACTCTCTGAAACACCTATTCTCGTGATACGCTGTAGGAAAATATTTGAATGCGATTTGGACTTAAGTGTTATATGAAAAACTGAACTGTAGAGATAGTGTGATATGATGTGTAATTACACGCAGGTAACAGTCTTACCTACCTGAAGCATGATATGACACAAGAACTGTACGCAGTCAATAGAACTAAATTGCACGTTAACGATGACGATGACGGACCTATTTTCCATACACCGTAACAATTCAGTTAAACGCCGGGTTCAAATTTGTTTTATACGTTTTAGCATTCCTTCTCTAGAGGCTCAATTAACTAGCCCATTCATTTAGCCCAAATAAATTTATAATAGAATTCCGGGCCACTAATTAATTAATTAAGTCTCTACCGTATGAACGACAATCCTTTTCACAGAGTCTTACCTGTCGAGTTTATTGGGGGAAATAGAAAATTATTAATATTATATGTAACTAGAAAATGAAATTTTGTTAATATAACAAACACTACTACTTTACTACACTATTATACTTTTAGTATAACAATCGAAATAAAGGACGGTTCGAATGGGAATGGTTTGTCCTCGTTCAGATATTTTATTGTATGATACTTGATTTCATGATTTCATTTTTACAAAATTGATGCTCATGATTTGTCGAAATTTCCAAGTATTGGCCGATAGTAGAAGAAAACATGTGCTGGGCATTCGTGCACTTTTCAAAACATGCTATGAATGTAAATACGAACTGTGAACAGAAGTCGTGCAGAAATGATACTTAGTTTAAAGAGCAAGAAGAAAGAAATTGTTCAGGTATGACAGCGGGGATCAGTTAATACATAAGTCAAGCTTTAGGAAAACGAAATAAATAATGCTGCTGCTCCGACTGTTTTTTTGCGTTTACTGGTCAGTCCACTCAAGTAATTCCAGCAGAAAGACCGGTATTTATATAGTGGCTCGGATTAGGTATGTGCACCTTAATGATATACCAAATACGTCTTTTTCAAGAAACTTAGACACAGTCCAGTGCTTGAAATCGGGTTTTTGCAAGCCTCACTGATCCTTTGTACCAAATTTTGATATTTACAATCTGAATCATTAAAATTTGAATATTTTAGAGGTGTTTGACGTTCCCTCTTGTAGTTTCTAAACCACTCACTCAGCAGTCGTAAGCAGGTGCAGGGAATAACAAATGTATCCATTTACTTGATTTTTTTTTGTTATTTAGCTTTGAAAATCTCGTTATAAGTCAGAGGGTTACCTGAACAAAATCGCGCAACCCTATTGACAGGTTTTAAATTTTCATGGGGTGACCGTCATTCGATGCTTTAACCTTATAATATAGTTATCACAGGAATCAGTTATTAATGAAAGAGCTTCTGATAATCTTTATTTTAACAAGGCAAGAGTACACGCAATTCAAAAAATTAGAGTTTGTTTTGTAAAGGAAAAATACTTCTCTTTTACTCAGTAAATATTGTCTTGTACACCATCTAGAATTAATAAACTGAAGCAACCTCAGTTTTCGGTCCTACTTGACTTGTTTATTTGAAGTTTATAGGTAGTGTTGATGTAAGAATATACTGGATTGATGACTTTACCCGACTGACACAAATTGCACTCCCTTGTATTTTTATAGTCATAAAATAATCGGTCAACCCATTAAGAACAAGAGTTATTTTTTAGTTTGATATATATTAGCTTACAATTATTAGTCTACATCTCTCTAAATGTTCATACAGCGGTAAACAGAGGAAGACATTGAAACTTTCAAGTTATATCTCCTAAAGTACCAAGTATAGTTGTAATTTTAAATGTTGACTAAAAGCAAGGGATGTGTTCGTATGGAGAACTTAGTCGCATTAGGACAAAAACTGAGCTGAATTAAACTTGACTTTTTGTAAGGGTTAAGTTGCCACGAAGATGCAGACATTACCTACTTTGCATTGATGAAATGTCTGCTAGCGACTCTATGAACGAAGTACATAATAAGTAGCACATTTATAAAATGAGTATGCATGTACCGGTTTCCAGTACCAGTAGCAAACGAAGTTTTAATTGCGAGGTTGACAAAAAGATACTCGTGTTGAGTTTCACGCAAATATGCATCTTGCTTTTCAAGTTGTAAAGTCGAGATTTCATTATTTCTTCACACGACACCTATGCACAGGGTGGCATGGTTCTTATCGTTTCATCACCGCGGAACTTTTATTTAACCAGTCAGCAAACTTTATGAGAAGTAAAATTTAAATAAAAACGATAAAAGTAAAATGGAACTGTATTTTGATGTTTTGATTATTATATATCTGCAACAGAGATTGTTTCTCGAGGAAATGGTACTTGAAACTGCTAGGATAAGCTTTATCTAATTTTTAGGTTTCATCTTAAATATCCTAAACCAAAAACTACTGTCTTAAACGCATGTTAATTTTTTACGCTGTCACTTCATGAACTTTACAATCCTAGCTAGATTGACATATGACACTTGGATTTTGTGAACCGTCCTGAACTGTATCCCAAAATGCTTTGAAAATATACGATCAACCTTGTGCATATTCCAAAATGACTTCCATAATTGGCTTCGTAAGCAGTACCAGTTTCCAAACGATTTAGTACTTTTAATAGGAAATTGCTAAATCAGCAGGATTGATTACACAAGTATTGATAAAGATAACATAGCCAGTTATATTTACTTGTTTGATGTAACAAGAACTAGTCGAAGGATGAAGTGAAATTAATTTTTATTTAAGAATTCATGAAGCCGGAATGGAAACAAGTTCAGAGTGAGAGATTGCGTGGACTTGATTAAAAGTATGCTAAATTTTAAGAGCAGCGAGCGAGCATAAACCAGAAGCGAAAAACTGGAATCCTTACGAGATAACTAAAATTGACACAATGTTCTAATTCGGTTTGGAAGGTGATGAAGTAGCATGTCTGTGATAGTGTAGGTTAGAAATGATTAAATGAAATGGAGGATCACATGAAATTAACCTCAATACTAATCATGGTTTGTCGTTATCGATCGTGCAAACTCTTAAATTCATTAAGTAAATTAATATCTAGTGCTCAATGCCAACGAACATCGAAATTATTATTATTATAAAATGTTTTCGTTTAGGCACTAGCATTAGTTTTCCATTTCACTATAGATAAGGTTAAGGATGAATTTACGAATTTAAAGTTCTTGCGCTTACTGTAGAATTGCAGTTACTCTGCTTTAATGTTTCTTGACTTTATGTTACCAAGTCTTAACGATTTTAATCCCAACGGTTGCCTTTCCCAAATTAATATTAATATCTTACCAGCAAGCTTTTATTGATTCGTATTCCTAAACTACTAAACAATATGGAAAGAAAGTGAATCTAGTAGGCAGTTTGTTTTGTTATTTAGCCCAAGTTTACTAAATCTGCAGTAATTCTAGTATTAATACGGTATTCTGGAAATTACACAAATTATATATCTGTTTGCTGGCAGTTTTTACTTACAATCCGTTGTGGTTAACAAAATTATTCTTTATTTACTATGCTTTAGTAAACAGCATTTTTATGTAGAACTATTTATCCATTCTCTTAATAACATTCTCATTTCGGTATTGTAAGCTTCCACAAGTAGTCATTGTTGAAAGAGCCTGCTTGGAAGTTCCTGTTTAATGTGCACATAATGTATGAAAATGACACTGCATGAAAAAAACTGGTCTCTAACAAATTATACAACACATGGTGTAATTCACACATTATCAAAATTGTGGGTAGAATGTTTCAGTTATGGTTATACATATTTCGAAATCGTTTTAATGACAGCTCATCATAACGAATTTATTAACAATGAGTGTTTTTATTTGATTTACAGGTTTTTGGAAGAATTGGCAGCAGCTGCTGCAGCAGACGAAGACGACGAGCTCGATGAGACCAACAACAATTCCATTTTTATCTCAAGTCCCTCATCGTAACGATATCATTTATTAATAATAATTATTGTTCTCGTTTATATGTATTAGACACCTAAATGTTAATGTTAATAAAATAGTAAAGCAATAGTTTTTCAGACAATTTGTACAAGAGTAATATATAACATTAATTATTATACAATTTAAAATACCATATAGTTTACATAATATTACACAAGGAAATCCTGTCTTTATGACTCTATTGTATAAATAAACTAAAATACCCTGTTAATTAGTCAATAATAATAACTAATAAATAAGGATTATTATCAAGAAAAATATGTTAGATGAATGTTGTGCTACTACATTAAAAACTTATCCAAAAGACGCCGAATTAATGTGAAAGTTAAACTTTTACTAGATGAGTGGTGCTTTAATTGAAAAGGATACGTATTATTTAAAATACAATTTGCGTTATTTGATTTAGTCTCGGTTGTGCAGAAAATATGTAGTATCTCATTTACAGTATGTATATGTTATTGTATTTCGCATTGTTCTTATTACTTCTTTCCATTTTACGATTTCGTTGCAACTCAGATGTTTGTAGTTGATTTTTAATGGATAATACTTTTAAACGTGAATAAGAGGGTACACGACTTGGCCAAAATATTACACATTATTTAACGCCACCGAGCGATCTGAAAGTAAGAAAAACGAGAAGAAAACTACACAATTTTGTTTTTAAAAAAATAGTTTGAGATTTGAAGAACAATAGGCAATGAATTTTGCTGAGCTATCGGGAAGTCTTTAACAGTGAAAGTTGGATGGACCTGTTCTGCATAAATAATTTTTTTAAAGACTTCCCGGTATCTCTAGGATTGCGAAATCTTGTACAAAAATGCATTGCCTTTGCTCTTCAAATCATATAAACTACCTTCTTAAAATCGCGTAGTTTTCATAAAAAGCCAGTTTTTCTTACTTCCAGATGATATGGTGAATGTTTTCATTAAAGGAAACAGAAGCGTCTATTTTACAATTTTACGCAACACAATAGAATCGATTCCTTTTATTAATTCGATTTGTTTTGCCACTTTGTTGGAACTTGTGCAAAGAGAAAATTTGTAAAAAGCAAGTAATAGACAGAATAGGAGATTTTATGAATCCTTCAATTAAAGAACCTGACCATTAGATTGAAACTTAAAATGGTAAACGTTTTTCCGTCTGGCCGTTTTAAAACCGCTCAAATGTCCTAGACAGCTACTGCGATTGAAAATGAAAACTTTAGCTAGATACTGTATTTCGACAATAACTGCGTTTCTGCAGATAATTTTATGTTTACCAACTTTCTTTAGTAGTGTGCGAGTGGAAGGTAAACTTACCGAGAGAGTCATCTTGCTATCCTGTTTACTTTGTAAATAATATCGCTTCAGTTTTATGTAATCAGGGCTCAGTTCTAAAATATTACTGTACATACTCAAACCCAACTACACTGGCGACTACAATGTATTTTATGATTCAATGTAAATATTGCTTCAATTTTGTTCTGTGACTACATTATAATGAGAATAGCCTGGTACAGGTTAATTGCTATTAGTTCGTGACAATCGACAACCAAAGGAATTTAAAATATATTACAACTCTTTAAAGTAATTATTAACTGATACATACAACCTCATTTTAAATATATTTGTAAATTTGGTATCAATGCAAAACCTTGTGAATAATTTGCTCTGTACAGTGATAGAAACGAAAAATGTCATTACGCGAATTTTGAACGAGATAATATTATTAATTACTAGTTATAATTAAATACGGTGCCTTTATCTTTTAACAGTGTTGCACAATGTGCAATGCACATTCTAGTTGACTTGATCATCGCAATGCAATAACTTAATAACGAACTGAACTGTTTTGTTTTGTTGAAACATTTGGAAATGTAGAGATAATAATTTAAGCAAAGGATGCATACAAGCTTTTCATTGCGACAAAGGATGTCTTTATGATTATACTTTGTTTAATTGTAAACATTTTACAAAAATTCAAACTCAAATTACCAAATCGACAAACTTAATGCAAATGTCTGGACTTGGAAATAAATCGAAATATTGACGCATGCTACGGCTTAATTTATGTATATCTCCTAATGAAATTTAAATGATCATAAAGGAAATAATGTGTTAATTTTAAAACTTTTATTTTCGCAGAACATTATTTTAGAAACTTTATTTAGTAATTCTAGGTCAAATAGGATTCATAAGAAGCCTTGAATGTGAGGACAATCCTGATGTACCAAATATATTATAAAAACCCTTCTTTGTTAAAGAATAAGTACTTTGACATACCAGTTAAGATAAAAATGGCTGGGTAATAAAACAAAAATCTTTTAAAAATACACACACAATTATCATGTTTGTAATATCATTATTGTAATATCATTAATTTATTTAGATTACTATCACCGTGAATATGCACTAAATTTCACTGATTTCAATTTTTGGAATTCATCACTGTTTCTAGTAACTTGAAGAGATCTGAAAGAGACAAATTTGGTGACAAAAAACAGCTCCTGCCCCAAAGAGAAGTGACATTATATTTCTGGAACAAGAAATTTGCTGTTTGGAGTAGTTCAATTTAAAGTAACTAAATCTGAAAGAAAGCACAAAAAAGTCACTGAGCATAAAAAACAACTCCAAAATTTAATTTATTTAAAAAAGAATGACATTGTATAAAATTTGAAGAGAAAATTACCTTTCCTTCAATAATTACATTAGTGGGTAGATGTTTTAACGTATAATTATACTTCTTGCAATACGCGGTGGATGACAAAGGGTCCTGACCTGTTGGATAAGAAATGGTATTATTTATTGGAGTTTTAAAAGCTTGTCTTTACTTTTGTACCGTAAAACTTGTTTAGTTAGAAATTGTGAAAAACATTTACTGAATTAACTGAAACTTTCTACAAATGCTTACAAACCATGATGTCATTTAGGGTGACAGCAAAAAAACATTATTATAATTTTCTACATTTCATCATTAATCGCGTATTTACCTATGCAAATTCTAGACTGTAATGCACCCCATGAATAAAAGCTTACTGTATAGTTAGAAATTCTACGAGTAGAAGTTAAAATTGGGTAATTATTATTTAATTAAGCATACGTTAAAAGTTACAAAGCAAACAGTTTAATGGCCAATACTTGTATGCTCAATCAATACACAGATCGTATTCTGAGGGTCAGGTTTTGTTTTCCATTTTTTTACTTCTCTTATCATCAAAAACTCCGTTCAACTATACGTTTCATTACCTCGAGTGGCTCTTTATACATCCAGGAACTAATTAATTAAATTGGCAAAGGTTTAGTGTTTGCACGATTGCCTATTATGGCTATCAACCAAAACTCTGTCGTGCTCTCTTATTTTGTGATGCTCTGGCTCTGAACCGGCACATGATCAAACCCATTCAAACTGAATTTTAAAATGATGAAACCGAGTAAAGCGACAAAGGTCCGTCAACTAGTTAAATTAATAAAAGTGGTGAATTCTCGCTGATAGTCTGACTGAATCAACACGACTCAAGGCCCGTTGAAACAAATCTCAAGTGAACCCCGAGTGAAGGAACATATTTAATCTACTTTAATTAGTCGACGGTTAAAGTTAATATGTAACCGGAGACTCTCCGTCAGTGGTCAAAATTGATTTTACAATATTCTCTAAAAGCAATGGCTACTTTGTGACCTGGTTAAAGTTCACGAAAAGGATAACCGTCAAACCGTCCCATTGGATGGCTGGTACCAGATATTCATGGGTCACTTTAGTAGTTAGAATCAAAAGCCTCTATGAGACTTATGAAGATTCGAAAACTTTTGACTTGTGTACATTTTTCCATCTTTTTACATTGTGTATAATAGGCTGGATGTTTTATAGACTTTTCTATGGCTTCGCTTTTACTAGCTTCCTTTCGTTCGTGATAAAAGCGACTTCTGTTGGGTGTTGGAACTGTCAGTCAAGATGGCAAGTGACAATATGATGTGACACGTTGCCACCGTCATCCTTAAAACTTTATATACGATAACTCTCTCCTCAATGTCATTTCAAACAGCTTATTACATTCCCATAATTCTCGTCATCCCTTGTCTTACAAAGCGCTATATATTTTTGCATAGTGTGTAGATAACGTATACAGATACATACATGTCTCAATCTTTAAAGTGAAAAGGGGAACTAAAGGACTTGCAACAATTCTGAGTTTTTCGGTTCTGCTGAAGCTTTTAAAATATTATTTCATGTTTGCTTTGTAACGCGTCATTTTCTTCTAAAATTGTGCAGACGCTTGTGTTCTGTCTACACGAATCTTAGTTTAATTTCGGTGTGAAATTCCTAAGTCGCTGCAGCCTTCATGATGTCAACCGAAGTTTGAGAATCTTATTGTCTGGCACACAATAATGCTTGCATATCTAATGTAATATATAATATTTATCACTTATAGGATCATAAAGTAAGAAATGTTTTGGTTCTATATTAAAGTTAATGACAAGAGTAGCAAAGTAATCAACGTTCCGTACAACACAAGAAGCAATGGCCAACAAATGTATCGTTTTGAAGCTGGATTTTGCTGCTTGTTAGATTAAATGATTGTATGCTCCAAAGCAACCCTTTCAAAAGCCGACAGATGGCTTAACTATCATACTGCACAAAGCTGTTTCTCAGCGCTTCATGTAAATGCTCTTTGAGATACATAAAAAGGACCAAAAGCCGAAGCCAAATACAAAAAAAAGAAAAGAAAATTGAAGCGCTCGAGTGAAACTAAAATAAAGTTTGTCTCAGAGGCTTGGAGGAAAGGAAATCTTAGTATAAAGCAAAAACGTTATTAACTTTACAGAAGAAAGTATCCATATTTAGTTCAAACATTTTTATACTACCACACGAGACTTTAAAACAATTTCTTGAATAACATTAAGGTTTACAAGAACAAGATGGTATTGTCACATTTTGACCCGATACAGTCAATAACGTAAAAAACGGTGTAAGTAATTGTTGCATCAGGTTGACAAATCTGATGCAGTTGACAAATAAGAACTCCTCATGGACCTCGTTTGTCTGATGGATAAACGGATATTATGGCATCCGATTTATTAGCACATGCCGTGTGAAAATCCGAAATGCTTTTATCTGACTGAGCAAGAAGCAAATTTGAAAAAGTGATATTCTGTTTTACGTTACACATTACATCCATCTTTCTCTCAACTTTCATTTATAAGTTTTTCTAGTCAGAAATAGTCACATTAGAGTGATATGAACAATAGTTTCATGCTACCAGATATTGTTACGTAGTACAGGTTTTTACTGTAGTAGGAAGGCTCATTCTTCATTCTTTAGTATGTAGGTACACTCTAAAGGATTTAAACACTTACCAGAGGTGTTTAACAAGGAGCAGAAAACACGGTGGGTGACATGTGAGCAGGATGCCTTTATTCGTCTATGAAAGTTGTAGCTATAAATGGCACTAAGAACGCATCATAATAGTAACTTTAGGCCCAATCTGAAAACTTTCCGGAGAAGTTTATACCAATATTATTATCACGCTTACGCTAGGCTATCCACTGCACATTCGCTTATTCATCGTATAGACGGACTATAAAAGTATGGTTATAGAGTTACTCTCCAGAAACTAATCAATAATCAATTTATCAAACGAAAATCAACTCTCTTGCATTTTGCCATTCTTCTTCCCGCGAAGGTCTCCAGTGAACACGCATGGGGCTTTTCCCTTACATGAACTCTGTGAACTGTGTCTTATCCAGGCTTATTTGTTCTTCATTCGATGTGTGACCAAGTCAAATCATCGATCGTTAGAGATGTGTCAATCGAAGTGTGTAGTTCAATTGTCGCCCACCTGTATTGAGATATTATCGCATTTAAATATCTTACAATTAGTTAAGTATTAAGCGTTTTAATCTTGAGAATTCCTTTACAATTTCCCCTAAATTCGATATTGAAGTTCGGCGGCCATAACTCGCTCACCAAAGTAAGCATGATGATGTTGATGGTGACGGCAATGGGATGGAGGAAAATGGAGAAGAAAGGGAAAAGAGACAGATAGAGAAAAAGTACGGTAAAAGGAGTAAAATGACAGCGAGAGATGAATGTTTGGCCCAGACTCTGAATGTCTGAGTGACAGCTTTGCTTCCCTCTTCTAAATGATATAAAACCTACTCTTTCTAGGCTTTCTTCATATTTTATGCATTTAAACGTATACTTCTGTGTTACATATAAGCCAGTTTTATGTTATATCTCTTTTGGGTCTGGTAGCTTACCAAAAATATCAAAATCGCCATTAGTTTCTTATTACCGACTCAGTCTAGTAGTTTTGCCTTCCTTCTCAACATAAATACCATGCTACTAATGTATGTCGCTATTGTTTGTGGTTGGTTATTTGTGTCGCTATCCGGTCAGCTAAAATCAAATCAAACAACAGAGAAAAATGTGCACGATCAAATACGTGCAATGGAAGGATGTGGATTCTGAGTCCATCACTTTGTGGATAATTAGACCTTACTTCTTAGCTTAACTGACCGCATATGAAAGAAATAAAGACGTACTATTTGGTGTACTAAAGGCGAATGATCTGCGATAAATATTAGGTCAAATTAAGTTTATTTAGGAACCAAAAGAATTGAAAACATTCTCTGCTATCATTACTCGTTTTTGTGGTTGCAGGTTGCACTTTGTATGTTTCTATATATATGCCTCAGAAGCATTGCTTCTTGCCAAACTTGAGTTTGTGTTAAGTGTAAAATGCAGTGATGATGAGGGAGAAGGAGCCAGAGTGATAGCGATGTGCATTTAAGGAAATATCTATGAAAATGTGATTGGGAAAAGAAGGGTAGACTCCGGTCGTGGTCTGGAGTTCGTTTTGTACCTATTTATTTGTGATGGAATGATGGATGATGGTAATGAATATTTAAAAGACATGTATTTTTACGACCCTGGAGGGAGCAGAAGAAAGGAGGAGGAGAACTGAATAATTACTTATTAGGAATCAATAATCATAATTTGTGGAAAGTGAAATATAGTCTACATGTGTTTGTGTTTCAAAGAATGTGCAAAGAAGCCCGTAGACGCACCGACTCCAAAATGCCAGCACTTAAACGAAACTTAAAAATAAGGAAAATAACGGCATAACATTTAGCATTTATTTTTCAAAGAAAAAGGCAATTTTCCATGTTGAAATTTGTTTTCGACACAAGAATTTTCCGTTCAATTTCGTTCACATTTCACGTCCTTCTGTTTTCCACCACTTCTCAAGCAACAAGGAGTGCGTTGAGAAGACCTACGCGAATGCTTACATTCTCCTCCTCTTTCAGTTTTTATGGCTATAATGTTTGCTGCGTTTATAATGTACATTTCCACACTTTCAGGTCTCACAAAAAGGGTTATTTTCTAATATCGTTGTCGGGTTTGGCCCATTCATTCGGTGCCACTCAAACACCAGTGCCACCGTTGTTGTTGTGATGCATTTCAACTATTGTTGTTCCGTCATTTCACCCAGTTCGCGTTTTCTTATTATGTATCGTTCACTTCCCTTTTCCTCTGATAGCATAAGTGGCGTTTTGGTACCTCTCCGCATCAGCATAATATTTATCGTTAGACTTACATCACATCACATCATCCAATAGAAAATATATTGCTTTTCTGTTCTATTATTATGCTTTTATTCAAAACAGTGGGAAAAGCAAAATTGTGCTCTCTCCGTCGCTTGTAGATTCGTATCTCGACTACACATTCACAATTCACATCCTGTGCCCTGTTTGTTGAGCATGCGAGGGGAAGCGTTGATATTTCTCGCGTGGAGGTAGTCAGAGAAAACAAATACAGGAAACCAAACTTCAGTTTAAACAGACCATGGAGCAAACCAAGTCAGTCAACCAAAGAACCAAAACAACAAAACCAAACCAACCTGACAGTCAGTCGTCAGTCAGTTTACTTCGTTTTTGTACAACGATTGCATTGCAATGCTTTTCCTTCATGTCTCCTAAAAAGTTGTCTGCTCCATTTTCATTAAAAACGTGTTTCATTTCTCTCTAAACGGAGTCGCCTTAGAAGACGAAGGAAAACCTTTCTCCTCATTCAGAGGCACTGCCACGTCTCCTCGTCTTCCTCTTCTTCTTCTTCTACGCGGCCATGTGGATACAAAATGCATGCTCATGTGTGTACTTTCATTCTTTCTTTCCTTTTGAGCTTGACTAACTTCCTTCTCTGAATTTGAATGAAAGGGTTGACTCACGCCTTGTCGGGTCGAATCTGTCGACATTTTCTCTGTGTGTGAGAAGAGGAGAGAGGAATGAAAGAAACGCTAGCACAGTTATTATAGTCAGCGTTTCAAGCACTGAAAATACAACACTAAAGAAACACTTTTCTAGTTGCAAACAGAAAAATAAGAATGACATAAAAAGAAGTATATTTTTGTAATACTCTTCTTCCTCTTCGTCGGCCTATTTGCATGCGGATTGGTTGAGGATGGGGAAGAGAAGTTGTAAGTAAGATTCAATTTTGTATGAGCCTTCTTCTACGAAATACGTACTGAGCGCTGAGTTGTATTTATTTTGACTTTTTTACGTGTGAACGACTAATGTTTCTTTTTCGACGGTGCAGGATGAAAGAAAAAGGGGAAAGTCGTTCTCGTCTCGTCTCTCTTACCTCTTCCACTTGGCCTCTCCACTAACTTTGCACGCACCGTGCATCTACAGCTTTTACTCACACGAAAGTGTACAAGAAATAAAAAAGGAGAGAAAGATGAAAAATGATGGTGGGATACTTATAGGAGAAAATATTTGCTATTTGCTAATTAAGTGCAAATTTTTCCCTGCCTTCGTAAAGTGAATAATAATACTTGTTGTGTGGAGGCATTTTAATGGATGTTTTTCTTTCTTGACTTGGTAAATACTTCTACTTTGTTTGTTGAATTGGTGGGGGAAAGCACTTACCGTCACAGTAGGGAAGTTACATGCTCAACATGCGCATACATCAGACTTCGGAACGCTCTCCTTTGTGAAGTTTCTCTCTCATGCACAACTGTAACTAATGTATATACGTTCTGCGATCCGTGCATTTATAACCGTTCTTCAAGGGTAAAATCACCTTTTAGAAATGAGACGGTTTGACGGTTTATAGGGAGAATGACCCATCAGAGTGTACAAATTCACCTTAGCCCAAATATGCTTAATATAAACTTCGTTCTAACAGATGAAGTGCTATTGTGCAGAGGTACATTTGCCGGAAAGGTGGCAAGGAAGTTTATTAATACGCATATATTGTTTCTGTCCATATTAAGTTCCAGAAAAATCTGCAAAATGCATTCTAAATATGTACATATACAAGCTAATGTTTAAGTAGTTGAGTATCAAAAACTACAGAAGAAGTACGAATAATAACGCCTGTACGAGTGGAATAGAATGGAAAAAATATGTTTACACTCTTTTACGGGAAGAGTGCAAGCAAAAGTGAGAGGGAGAGCGAGAGTAAAAAAGAAGAAAGAAATATATTTATGTACGTAAGGAAGCCGGAGCTGGTCGCAATTAATCTTTTGGAAAGCCACACACGGAGCCCACGGAGCCACAGGTCAAATCTCTCAGCGCACAAACTTAATCATCATCATGGTACAAGAGGCTCATTTAAAGCTGTTGCAATGCATATCAATCATTCATTTTCTAGTGCAAACTTACCTTTAAAAGCGGTCGAGAAAGCGGAGTTGTTTCTCAAGTAGCTTTTCGCATATTCGGTTGGGTCGGCTTTTTATATTCTTTGTGCAGAACTAAATATGCTAATTAAGTCTTTAAAAGTAAAGTAAATTCACAACTGAAATCAGGTTTCACTCTGTAAAAGATTATTTACATTATAATCTTACATTATATTGATACAAACCACACTTTAATGACAATATTCATTTCTAGTCGCTTCAACTGTATTTTAATAAACACACCAAATTCTTCAGAAGCTAAAACGCATGTGATACATAGATGCAAGTAAAGAATGACTTGATAAACGTCGTGCCAAACATTGTTTGCCTTAACAGTGGCTCGAGAAATTGAGCAAAAAATCGGTGATATTTAAAATTTAAGCCTTGGTGTTGGTAACCCGAACAAAACTTAAATCCCCTTTGTTGGAAATTTAGCAAATAATTGCATAGATAAGCCCGGTAACAATTAAAATTTATATTGTAGTATGGAATAGCGTATGATTGACACTCACTTTAACTACACTCTTTAGATGAATCGATGACAGGGAAAATATTTCGTTGAATGCATTCCTGGTGCATGTAAACCAATGCAGTCTCGTACGGAAACCTATTACTTTAGTGTTTTTTGCCTGAGCTGGGTCTGGATCATCCATTTCCTCCCTATTGCGCAGCTTTATCCGTGCGTGTCCAAAAACGTCGATTAAATAGCAGATGAGAGGCTTGTTCGTGGCATATATTGCATAATAATTATGTCTACATATTAGCCATTGCGTGAAGTTCACTATCGTCAGGCAGACAAAATTATTACATCCAGAATGTCGAGGGAAAATTTTCGCTTGGACAAATTACCTACTTTCCCTGTTAAATTGGAAACATCACATTGACTGACAGAATGACATGTTAAATTTGACACCTATTTCCAAATAGAATCCCCAAAATTTGAGTGATATATATATTCATTTTAGAGATGAAGCCACGAATTTATGCTCTCGATATATACCCAGTAAACTCTAATTTATGTATTATTATGATATATCATCTTCTTAAAATAGGCTTCCTCGTGCTCCGAAGGATTGTAAAAAAGTCGGTTTATTCCAAAAGACAGAGTTTACTTAAAAGATTTGAGGAGGAAGTAGCCTTAGTTTAATTAAAGTGGGCTGCAGTTATTGTATAGTTAATATAAAATAAATTAATTAACTGCCTACATACGCATGTGGTCTTGTCAAATTGTCACTGGAAAGGTTTGTACTACCTAGTTATATTTTATGGCATTATAATGGTTTTCAGGTTGGATTTGATAATATATGCTCGCCCAAAGATTAATGGTGGATAAGTTTGCGTAGCATCCATCCGTATTGTGTAAACCTTGTTCAAATTTGCCAACCTGCATTCACAAACAAATAAGCAAAGAATCTTGATTCGTCAGCTGCTATTTTTGGCATCAGCACGATCTTATAAAACATAACTTTCTGTTTCTCAAAAGTAGTTTTCAATCCAACTTGAATTTTAAAAACATGAGATGAAGTGATGTAGAAAGCATTTAGTTGATTTCAATAACGGCATTGTGGGTTATAGCAGGAAGAACAAAAATGGAACATTGGAGACTATAAAATACGGCCGAGATGAGAAATGAAGTTAGCGTGTGAGAAGGTTTAATAAAGTATAATTTCAAAACGAAGCACGAGAATCCCTACTTACAATGCACGTTGATGATGTATTTGTGTCACTTTTCTGATCTCTCTACCTACCTCCATAGTTCGCTGTTTTTGTATAATGTATGGTATTATAGTGATGAATGTAAGCGTTGGGGGAACCACGTTGGTCTTAACACGGCTTCCTGTTTGTCACAAGCCTCTGAGGTTGTGTTGTTTTTCTTAAATGTCTGCTTTGTCCTCTTCTTCCTCTGCTTATTTCTTCCGTTCCATGCTACAGCTCCTCTAGAGTGTAAAGCGTTCGAATTTCAGTTCATTTCAGCTCTTCTCTGATGAATAAAACCTCAAAAGCGAAACGTGGGCATTTTGAAAACCATCATAATGTTTAACCCGTTTTATCCAATTGGTCTCCCTCTTCTCTCTTATTATTATAAAAATCCGGTGCTACATAGACTCCTGGTGTGTTTTTGCAAATAAGAAGCAAAAGATTTATTTGAACAGGAGCTGCTAGTTCACAGTGTGTTTACCAAATGGAAGCGAATGTCGCCTCATACAAAAGTCTTAAACGCCCTGCGTTCCTTCTTTGAATGAACGTGTCGTGATTTATGTTATCTTCACGAGAACATGATTTAAACACAAGTAAGAGTTTGATTTATTATTGATGTTTGAATAAACAAATATTGGGAGTGAATTTTTAAGGGAATTACGACAAATTAGTCGTTTTCTTGTTTTTAAGTGTTGCAGGATTTCAGATCTCAATAAAATGAAGAAACAAATGCAAAATACCAAACTTTTTAAGTTTAATATGCGTCAAATAAAATATGCAAGTTCAATGTTTTAAAACACAATTACTCACCTATTTATTTGAATCACACTCTATTCAATTAAATTAGGTCTGCACTTTGAATTTGTTTTTTACAAATAGTACACTCATATTTTCCTAAAGTTTCTTTAAATTTATTTTTATTACTTTTTAAACTGCTTTGCATAATAATAACCTTTAAATATCTGTAAACATAACTTAGTAAAACAGCGAAAATATCATTTAACCGTAAAGAATCGAATAGTAATAATAACATTAAAAATTAAAGATGGAGAAAGTAAAATCGGTATCAAACACAAACTTACAGATACTTTTATAGGGACTAAAATATTTAATTTAACATCTTATACATATTACGTAGTTTTAGCGATTACAATTATTGTAGTTAAAAACGTCAACTATTAACATGCTGATTACATCTAAAATACAATAACAGGTAAACTCAAATGTTTAAATCAATTCTTATCAATATCTTCACGTGGTGGAAACAGATAAAGTGTTTTATTTTATTAGAACTTTCCGTGTCAAGATTTATTCTTCTAACCTACTCTGCTCTGCACTACACAATCACTAAACGAAGGAAATTGAACTGAACCTTACTGTATTGTATTGTAGTATATTGTGCTGCATGGTTTAAGCGGTTAAGAAGTACATTTCAGATCAAAAAGACAATATTGATTTAATTATTTCCTAATTTATTATTTAGTTGTTTTGCCTTTATTCATATTCACTTACTAAAGCAAATAATTTACAAAAACTGATTGAACGTAGAACGGTTATTGGTAAGTGCATTCAATAACAATAACGTACACTGCTATGCGGAATAAAAGAAATATACATAATATAATATTATGAAATATTTATATATTGTACATAATTAAGACTACTGTAATATGTATTTCATGAACAATTCCCACTTTATTATTATTTACTTTCAAATATGTAGTCTGCAAGCACGAAATAGTTGCTGTATCTTATTTAAATATTTGAATCATTTACTTTAGGTCTGATTTATACGTACAAATATTTATGATTCATTTATTTAATATTTCTTGATCTTTAAAACATACACCGGACTTCCGGTTCTTCATCACCGGTAGTACATAATGTAATTGCAGAGGCAACGAAATGTCTCCGCACGATACTAAAATCCACACTCATTAAGCTATATTTTTAATAAAGTTATTATTTAATACTGTTTTCGTATTCGACTCTGGTTGTGACATTGTATTGTATTTTTACGCGAAATTACGAATAGCCTGACATAGGATCAGTTGCCATTGCCCGATTCAAGGTCAAATAAGTTATGATTACACTATATTTACAACAAATTTTTACAATGATGAAAACTAATTAACGACCTTCCTCTGGTAACTCTTATTTGTTTTAAGTTTCAAAACGTTAAAAAAGTTTTGCATTTTATTTACAAATCGGGTGACTGGAAGTAAAAATAACTTACTTCCTGGATTCCTCTCATAAATGTACTTTACTGCAGTAGGTAAGATTATTACTTCGGTGATCTGATGAATAAATGACGCTTTAAAATATTTGCTGTTTAGCTATTCCTGCAGCGACTAGTTGCTCGAAGAATGCGCATGATTTTAAGTGCGGAGTGCCTTCTGAGTGTTTGAAATTTTACATTTACAAGGTACGAACAGGACTCACTATTGCGAATTACGATGATATCCATTGCATGTGTAATATTTTGGAAGCTAACCAAAATGACGAATTGAAGAAGAATCAAGGGGCATCCTGAATAAATACATATACCATGCATCAACTTCACACCCTCACGACGTGTTGTGCTAGGTACACATGTTTATAGTGAAAATAATGTAGGAGCTGCTTGCCTATTGATTCTACTGAGGTATATTAGGTAGGCTGTTCGTGTCGAGTGGTAAGCTGAAAACGGCAGTTCCACGTTACATACGAATTTTATTAACCACCATTACTTACTGTTGTCATTCGATGCAATGTAATATACGTAATTACTCATTTTAGAGGGTTGTCCGCTCACGTTGATGATGATTATGAATAAAGAATCAGAAAATGATCGGTTTAAATTTGACTCACGTAGTCCATTCGCCAATAAAACAAAATAATATATTCCATTGCATCGCGACTTTGCCTAGCAAATTAATAAACCATTTGCAATTTCAAAACTTTCCGCAAGCACAATCTAAGAGAATATTCCCTACACAGAGTCCAAGAAAGGAGATCAAAATTTACTTCGCCTAGAAAACTTGCATTAGCTTATTTTTGCGAAAGTAATGTGATTGTGTTCTTTTATCAAATGTCCTGTTAGAGTACACTGTAAATATAATCACGCACTATTCTCTACAGCATCTAAAGCCTGAGTGTTAATTATGTTAATAGTACTCTAATAAATCTACTTCCTACAACATATACATTTCGTACACTGTCAGCCCATTCAAAAGCATAGAAATGCTATTTTATAATTTACACGTTGTATAATTACTTACTGAAATGTTAAACTTATAATTTTCATTATCTCAAGATTGCCTTTCTTTTTTATGAAGGGTATCTCAGAAAGTGAAACTTCAAAAATGATCTCTCAGATGTTTCTCTCAGATTCATTGAGATTCCTGATTTTCCGGGCAACTAATCCTAAATCTCGTATACCATTATCGAATACCATGGTCAGTGCCGTTTTATATCACGAACGATATTTATACTTAATTAGTACTATTTTCTTATTATGACATTGTCGGTAAATTAATGTTGAATGATAATCCGCGATAACATACATCATCCTCAGAATAGCTACCAAGATGTATTAACTAAAAGAAAAGTACTATATTATATAACGCATTATCTTTCTGCATTTCGCTATTTAGCGAGCCCGGTTACTCCGGTTAATGTCAACGAAAAATAACTAGTTCAATAATAAGATTATATTAAAAGTGACTAAATAAATAGTTTACCTATTTGGATATTTAGCTTCGATTAAAATCATTATTAAAGTGTGGTGTATTGCATAAATATAAATATATTTTTTGTAACACATTGAAAACCATTAAATAATCAATTAATCATCATGTGTTCATCAAAATTTGTAGTAAGTAAATCTTTCCCTAAATAATTAAAAGTATACTGAAAATCACGGTATGATGGAATAGACTTTGTTTTATGTTAATCTTACTCAATCTATTTAGCTTACGTGTTTACTAGTTCTAATTCATAGTTTGTTAAAAAGGATTGCATAAAATTGAACCCGCCCTTTGTCAAATGCAATTAATTAAAATTTTCCCATAGATGCCGTGTTTTAGAAAAGTGACCATCTCATGATACATAATTGAAGTTTTTGTACAGGATTAGGATACGTTTTGCTTTTATTTTGTTCTAATTTTCTCAATAATTGATGAATTATCCATTGTGCACTGACCAAAGCCTTTTATAATTAAAAGCTAACGCCAGTGCGCATTGTATGGGAAGGTGGAATGAAAAAAGGTATTGGGTAAGCACTGAAGCATTCAGATATAATGTTTTAAATTTGTTTCCCAAAAAATACATTTGACATTTCTGTGCAACTATTGCAGATCGTAACTGCATTTACCTCCACTTCTACCTGTAAATTCTTTTATACGAATTAACGTATTTTAAGGAGTCACAGGGAAATTTCTTTATCGGATATAATCCTGAGGCGGGTCGCGTTATAATAAATCGTAGAGATATCCATTAAAATGCAGTTTTAAACCTACACTTAATTTTTGGTAGAGCTTGTGATATTAATTATTATTACTACAACTTACTTTCACAATTTTTAAATTTTTCTAACCTCTTACGATAGAAGTATGTCTGTAATTAAAAATGTCTACAATAGCTATTTAGTAAATTAATATGCAGAGAGTATTAAATATGTGTTTGTTTCTTAGACGCTAGGGTCAGGGTGAAATCTAAAATGCTATAAAAAAATCTTTTACGTGAAGCACTTTAGATTTCATCCTTGTTTTACGCTCTGTTCCGAATTTAACTTCTATCATGCCGACATATCCTTGAATTTCATGATCACTTTTTATTACTTGTTTAAAATTTGGATCGTTGTTCGTTTAATCGCTACTGTTGCAAAGGTTCGAAATATTTGCCAACAACTTAACCATGTACTTTGTGGATAAAGTAATAATATTAATGCTATAATAAACTAAGTTGTTACCTAAATATAATGCGATAAATCTGTGCGACTGGAGATAATTATAATCATAAAATGTTTCTTATAAAAGTTGAATAACGTAAATAAAACAACTCTATGAAGAAAAAAGCGAACAAACGGGATTGAGTATTCTTCACAGATAGTTTTGGTAATTGGTGAAGATGTACGGGATTTATTTGTGTACCATAAACTGAAATCTTTTAGGTAAACTAAAGGATTAGAGAAACTGACCATTGCTGAAGGATGGCCCGTGACAATAACCCTTCCTCAAGGTTTTGGTAAAGTCAAGGTTTTCCCTTCTTGCATAAAACAATTTCTTAAACAATGAATGCTGGTTTTCAACTTCAAGGTTGGCGTTTTGACTTCTTTCTTGATCTTGACCATCTCTTCATCACAACGAAATCCAAAAGACAATACTGATGCTGTTTCCAATATTGATCGATTTAATTATTGGTAATTTAAAAGTTGGATGGAGCCATGAAATCTTCAGGATTGTATGCATGAGATTGAGCCTGGGCAGCGGCGGCAGCGGCTGCGGCGGCGGCGAAGTTATAATCGGAACAGGGCAACCCCAAATTTCATCCTTTCATGTCGCCTAGCCCTAGATGGTGATGGGGGTGATGGGCCAGAGCCATGTGATGATGGGGTGGACCCATTTGATGGTGGGGAAGGGCGTTCATCGTCGCCATCTTATGTTCTTTTTTCCATTTCATTCTCCTGTTCTGAAACCAGATTTTTATTTGACGCTCCGTCAGACACAATGCATGTGCTATTTCAATCCGCCGTCTTCGCGTGAGGTATCTGTTGAAATGGAACTCTTTCTCGAGCTCCAGGGTTTGGTAGCGAGTGTACGATGTTCTTTGGCGTTTTGTCTCTCCATTCGCATTTACAGTACCTGAAATTAAGAAAATTCTATTTAAGCCCTTGATTACAATTTCGAGAACCAAACATTAATGGCATGTTTCAAACCGGGTTAGGCTAAATTTAAGGAAAAAATGGACCAACTAAATCTCATGATTTCCTTGTTTGAATGGAAGGCGTACATTTCTGCATTGTTATCGCCAGTGGTAGCTGTAGTGGTATACAGATTACAGACGCGCAGACTCATGTTAGCTTTCATGTATTGTCAGCGATTCTGAACAA
Organism: Cyphoderus albinus; assembly: GCA_021029165.1. NCBI lineage: Eukaryota > Metazoa > Arthropoda > Collembola > Entomobryomorpha > Paronellidae > Cyphoderus > Cyphoderus albinus. The sequence goes on from VYYJ01001768.1 coordinate 26,190, forward strand.
CACATCTTGTCAAGTCACGATCATATCATTTTTCTCCTCGTGTCATTTTCCAAATTCCCTTGCAATGGGATTGGATGAATACAATGCTAATGACGAGAATGTGACAGGGTTGGCTCGTAAGTAATAATTATTTGTGTGTACGAACGAAGAAAGCAAAGTAGAAAAATTTCGGTCAAATGACAACACAAGGAATACAGAGACCACAAATGAAATCCAACATAAAATCACAAGAGATAGCGGTGAAAAAATGTTTGTCATTGTGCAACCATTAAACATGACTACAAAATGCAAGAGTGCTAATAAGATGAAAAGTCAGAAAACTGTCAAAACATAATACAATATTTGAGGCTTATTTGAAAATATTTTGTGCTATGCACCATCATATTATGTACATTTGTGACGTCTGTTAGTAACTAGAATCTGATTTGAGGATGACAAATTTAATAATGAAAACTTACTTCCTGTGAGGTTTGTTGTACAAGTTAAAATGGACGATCATCATCGATACAGTTGTTTCAGTTGAAATTCGGTTGATGTTGGTATGTGTGGGACAAGCGTGTAGTGTTGGTGGAACAAACCAATATAATTTTTAAAAAGTAGTGTTTGATTTTTAAAAATATTGGCAGGTCGGTGAACATGAAAGAAACAAGAGAAACAAAACAAACAATTATAATACTTGAAATAAAATTCATACGTACTGTGATGCTTGATACATGTAATATGCAGAAGTATCATAGTTATTCTTATGCTTGCTTATGTCTCGCTGAATCTGGAGTGGGGAGGACTATGAAATGGTAGAAGTGCAGATAAATTTTTATATGCACAGCACACAACTTATGATTCGGCTGAAGCAGAATTCAGTAGCTTATCGAACAATCAAATCCCTGTCAAGTCATCTTTCTCTCAACCCGAATCGACATTGTAGATAAAAATAAAATTACATTGATTCCGTTCCCTGGGACATGCCACAATCACAAATGTGAAACGTCACTTTCTTCCCGTTGTATTTTATGCCGGTTTTGTCCAGTCTACATGAAAGACACTAAATGAATAGTATTTACTTGTTAAACATACATTTAACAACATT
>VYYJ01001769.1:0-27265 GCA_021029165.1 Cyphoderus albinus
ATTAGCTGAGCACTTACTCTAGTCGACATAATTTGGTTCTTAGTACTAAATCGGTAGAACTTTCGAGTACTTCGAGAACGCGATTAGTCCCAACTGAGACCCCACGAAGGTTATTGGGGTGGGCATCTGATATTTTTTTATTCATGCTTAACGACATACTAAATTACAGATTACAAAGATACACACACGCCGTCTTCTGTTTCATTTATTCATGACTTTCATCTATACCATTTATCAAAATATGCTACATAATTTACTCAAAGTTACTCTATGAGCAAATGTTACCATCAATAGCTTACATCTATTCAAAAATTGAGATTTCTTCCAATACACAATGCACGGGACAGGTAAAAGGCTATTATTGTTCTAAAAAGAAAGGCCAGCAAACCGTACAACTCTTTTAATCCAACTTTGTAAATCTATTTGCTTTATCTTTATATTTATATATAATACCAAAGAAAATCCGACGAAATAAAACTTTTAAATAATGCCAATGACAATGAGTATGATGCATATCGATAGATCAGTAGATAGTTTTTAAATTTTATACGATATTTTAACTCTTAAACATTTTCTGCCAACAATTTCTTAATACAAATACACACTATGAATGAATACAAAGGATTGGAGGCAGCCCACCCACTCGATCATTTTGCATTGAGTTTTTATGCAAGGCACACACAACCAGTCACGCAGAGACGTTTCAAGTTGCGTGGAGTAACATTGGTCGTGAATAAATAATGCATTTTGAACACAATAAAATGTTTTCCTTTCGTTCAATGTAGAAAAAACGGGCAAATCAGTACAAGACAAGGCAAGAACAATACAAAATTAAAGGACGAGCTCACATAATAATTTAGCGTTTGTATTCTGTGATCGATGAAGCGGTAAGAAAGAACGTTATATCTTGAATATTTTTACTACAAGATTTGAGAATGACGAACTAGTGTTAGACGTGACTATAAGGACTTTTAAAAATTTATTGACTTACTCCGTGTTAAATGCTTATTTTAATAGCAGTTTCAAATAAAATAAAAAACCTTTGTGGAAAATTATTTGAATTTATGAAACCCTTGATAGGATGGCTCCTACATCTTTAGTTTGTATTGGAAATTGTATTTTCTCCAAAATCTTCCAGCAGTAATAAGTTATGATGACACATAACTTCCCGAGCCCGAAATGTATGATAGAAACTCATCTACTCATCGGTACTATTTTATAGCTTTCACCAGCATTTTCGCGTGTTTTCCCTTAAATTTTCCAAATTTTGTAAATAATTCGGAGAATTCCGAAAGTAACTAAAATACGCATTATAATTTAATTTTGGAAAGTCACAATGGTCTTCGAAGCCTTCATTTCAAACAGGCTAGCCGTCTTGAAGCAATAGGCTGAGCTGCTGCTGAGCTGCTGCTGTATGCTTGCTTGATGGGAAAGTGACAGTTTTTTGAGTTACAGGATCCGTGCTTTGTACTTTTCTAAGAGCTTCCTTTTCACTGCTATGCAAGGGATTAAATAAGAATCTTCATTTCTTCCGTAAGTGGGTGTACTACGCTTAGGAATTTAATGTAAATATTTAATGTAAATGAGCGATGAGATGCGATTGGAAGTGTGAAAACGATTCAAGACATAAACATCAAAGTGACTCATTTCATAGAAGTAAATTTCCCATATTCCCGGTAATCGTTCATTTTTTACATGATTAACGAAATCGTAGACTACAGTCGTAATCTTGTGAAATAAATTCTATTTATTCAACAAATGGATTTTTTCCCAAAATTTACATAAATAATATAATAATTGTAACATTCATTTTATTTGTCAAGTAATACTCTAACTTGTACCAACAAATGTCAGTCCACTTGTGTTTATCGTCAATAACGTTCATTTTAATTATTTCAACTTGATTATCAGATCATTTTGTGTGGAAGATAAATATACATATAGTCGGAAGGAATTGGAAATTGTATGTATCCTATTGAAAACTTATAATATTATAATTCGAGTTTATAGAATTCATCGAAACAATAAATGAAGACGTTTGGTATGTATTTCAGACTACTGCTTTTCACCTTTCTGGCTGTCGCCTTACAGGTTAACAATCGACTTAAAGTTTTTAAATTACTCTTTGCTTTCTTCCCTATAATGTAAAGGTTAAATGTATTGAATACTTTTTAATAATTATTATTAAACAATAGCTTTTAAAGATAGGACGGCATAATAACAGTGTAAATTCGTTTCGGCTATTAACTAATTGTAGCCTACAGCTCCGCAGGTGGAAGAAGCTTAGAACAAATATTTTAATACAGGTGTTTCAAGAATTTGCAAATGGATTTGCGGCAAACTTAACCTAAACTTAAACTTAATCCTCTCATAAACCTCAATATCAAATTAATCAACAATCACAATGTAAAATTTTACTTATAATTTCATACAATAAAATAAGTACAGATTTTACTTCATGTCAGATCAACCCTCCTGGTTCGTACAAGATCTGTTAAAATTTTGCCACAACATAATACGTGTTAACTGTACGTATCTTTTCATACAAAATATTCTTACCCAATGATAATCTAATGTCTCACAGGAATTATATAGTTTTCATGTGAAATAGTAGGCCAGTGACCACAATGAGGACAGAAAAATCAAATATGATTTGTGACAATGAAATTGGAATGTCTTAAAACATTGAGATCTAAAAGCGCTTTCTAACTTGTTGAGAAATTTTAAGCATTGCCTAAACTCTTTTGAGCGTTCCAAAATTTAATGAGCGTCTCCGGATTGTCAAAGCCATGCCAGGTAATAAGGTACTCGAGTTGAACGTCATCTCGATCCATTGTTGGATAGCTGGAACTTAAACGGAAGTATTCTGTATGATAAGGTTCAATTCCCATTTTCTTTGCACAAATAGCAATGAACACGTCATCAAATCGCAAGTGTTTTGTAAACATCGAAGCATGATATAACTCAAAAACTGTCGACTTTGACAACGCTACTGCCCCCGCAGGAACGTATGGGGGAAGGTAGTTAAAAGGATATTCGTCCAATGAAAGGTACCACTTCGAACCTAAGTCAAATTAATCATTGTCAAGTTTATTGTTAATGTGACAAATAAAAACTTAAAATTTCATTTTTAATACAAAACTGTATTCACCTAGTTTATGTCGGTAAGGCGGCAGGAAATACACATAACCAGCATATAATGTTGCATCCTCGTCCAAATCAATATCAAAGTCGACGGGCGAATTTTTCCAAGCATTTGACATGTCCAGTTTTTTCATTGTCGGACTGGAGCTGAGCATTCTTGTGTAATGTCAATGTGACAGATTGTTGTTGCTTTTTAAGTTTTTCTTTTTTCAATTTTTCATTGTGCTGCCTTTCGGCCCTTATTTTCTCCAATTTTTTTCTATTTTCCCAATACTCTGGATAGGCAGTAGGATGGCGAAGAAATTTTAATAGATTCTTAACTGAAATGTACATGTCGTCGTCGGCAAAGAAAGCGTAACGGAAATTGGTACAATTTTCTGTCAGCCATCGCATTCCCATTAAGGTTTTATATGTATTATTATAGTAACTATCAGCAAAGTCTGCCTGGATTATGTCTCCATATTTGGCACTTTCTTCATCAATAGTTGCTTGCAACGTATTGGATGGATGTTTGAAGTTTAAAAATTTTGAAGAAATCACAGTGTTTTTGTTATCTGGATTCCCTAGAAGAAATACTGTCTTAATTGGAACATCGGAAAATCTCCTTTCATATCCCCAAGTAGACCGAATTGCAAATCTTCTATCAAAATGTAGCGGAGCTGATTTAACCAAAATTATGAGTCGAATCGATTCTTTATTACATCCTCTATGCACAGACTTTAAGTAGCTCAAGTTAGCGTACCGATAGTTGATCGGATCATAAGCTGTCAGTTCCTTTTTTCTGAAACAATTAAAAGATAATAATTGATTAGGGCATCATTGATATCATTGGCAAGTATCTGATTTATAATTATTAACTGCAAAAATATAATATTTTTGTTATGTTAAATTAAACTTTATGTATCACACTTGAACATACCCATAACGTCTGACTACTGATGCAAAGTTTGGAAGATCTAATGGATAAGAGAATTCTGTAAAATAATCTCTCTCGAATGGATGACGAAAGACACCAGAAAGATCAATTACAAGAATGACTAGTGCTGCTCCACCGAGATACAAAATCGTTCTTTTAATCGCTCGTGTCATCTTCGATTTTTCAGTGCTCCTGAGAAATATGCTTAACTACAAATTCCTAATTCCTAAATATTTTATGTTATTCCTCTCATTGCATCACAGTTAAGTTATAACAGGTATCCAAAGAATGAGATCTGCAACTGGAATGTCTACATTTTAATAGACTCCTCTAATTTAATGTTGGAGTTAACAATATTTACATATCTCTATTACATAATAGAATTTACTGTAAATTTAACTAGTGAGAGGTGTAATCAAAATCTTGTAATTCTGTCAGTTTCTACATTTAAAGTATAAAAATTCATGTTATATAAAAACAAAAAGAGTAACTTTTAGTCATATTTATGAAACAAAAGGATTTCACTTCTACCGACAATAGATTACAGCAGGTAGCTAAAAGCATATGATCACAATGCACGTATATCACAAGATTATTTCGGGCCAGAGAGGGACATCTTCTAATGTTAAAATGAAACACTTCGAATAATGCGCTGGCTGAATCATAACAGTCGAGGGCTTTCCTCGTACACGTGCTTCAAACGCAATAGAAGTGTAATCGTAAATAAGCTATGTACGAAAAATCTACATGAAATTACATGTAAAATCATTTTCTTGCGCATTTTACCTTTTTTTAACTCATTTTAAAAGGACGGTAGGCCAAAGGTTATGGAAATAGAAAAAGACTAGTACCTATGTACAACTTACGGCGGTATTAATTAGCGGACTAGATAATTTATATATTTTAGAAGAAAGTTTACTTAACAATTTTATCATCACAGTTTGCTTCAATTTGCACGTTTTAGCGGCAAACACGATATTATGTGATCAGTATTTACTATTACAAAAGTGAAAATTTAGCAAGGATACTGAATAAGGATAATGAACAATACAGAATAAAAGAAGACACTCGGGTTTGAATTTCGGTAACGGTGTGTCACACCATAATTATCTTTTGAGTTGCTATATAACAATGATGAATAAATAGTCATTCCCAATGCCCTAATTGAATTCACATAAACATCAAATTTAAACAAAATTACGGAAGAATGAAAGTATTTTTTACAGTAGTAATATCGTCGCTGACTGCCATACCAATACCCATGATCAGAATCAATGTCACAGATATCTCAACGTTTCAATACAAAATATCTAATGCCTTATATTTATTTTAGTCATCTTTCAAGGAAACATTTTTGGGTGAATCTCCAAATGGTTTCAAAATTCATCGCCGCTTTCAGATTTTGCAGAATATGAAAGGTCCTGTAGTCTCATTAGAAAGCGAAATTATCCATATAGTTTATATAACGCTGAGGCAAATCACTAAAAAGTTATGTCCTACTAATAAAAAACAAGCCATTTTTTTGTGCTAAATTCATTGATGCTGTATGCATTTTCATTTGTGATGATGTTCCGTAATGAATATTAAAATTGCTGGATTTGTTTTCAACTAATGTTGAATACATCGCGAGCAGTACATTTTTATAATATTACGTACATTAAGGTAGGCTGACATCACAAATGAAATGTCTTTATAATTTATGTTTTAAGGTGCCTGGAAGTGGAAGGATATTTCAATAACTGAGGGGATCAGCCAAAAATTGTATTTATTTTACCTAGTTTGATTCTAGGCATTAAATTATCTCGGCTCAATCTTCCGATAAGAATACCTATACATTACATAAACGAATGCGAATGTCAAAAGAATAAAAAATGCAGTTTAGTATTACCTACCTACCTCGCAGTTTTATAAAATATTAACTTGAACGCGTACAGCGTATACATTGGTTCACCGAGTATAAATAAAGAGACGAATGAATAAAAAAGGATGATGATCACTACCATCGCCGTCACCGTCATCAACATCATCCCTCTAACACAGATATATCCCTATCGCCCGAGGGGATAAGAGCCATTGACCCCATTTTAAATCCTTTTTAATGTTTCCATATTTGTTCCAGCAGGTGTCATTTTTACCAGTAATACTTGCAGTGGTATGTACTGGTATAGGTGTTCGTTAAAAGATTTACTAGCACCGTGGAGCGCTATGAAAAGCTATAATGAATTTGAGAGGGATCGAATACTAGCCGTACCAAAAGTTATACATTTTATGTGTAAAAAAGTAATGGCCAAACCGCCATTGTTGAGGAAAACCCTTACAGAAAGGCTACTTGAGTAATACTTGTTCCACCTTTTTATTTCCCAGAATTGGACAACAAAGCGTTACATCCTGAAGACCCTTCTTACTGTAAGTGTGAGTAGGCGACATTCATGCTTAGGTCGTCAGACACGCGGCAATTTTTATAAAAATAAAAAAGAAGGATTTTCCTGAATTCTGTATTTATTTCTAAAAGAAGAAAAAAGTTAAGCCTTTCTAGCTTTGCGACATCTTTTTTAAAACTAAATAATATTTTTAAGATATTATTACACTGAAATACCGTGGACCTGTCATACCAAGGTAAACGAATTTGTGAGTAAATGTTTCGAGCACTTAAGCTGCTAGCGTCAAGAATTGAATTAGAAAGAACTGACCAAGCAATTTTCCTTTCCCTCTACTGTGTTAACTAATAAAGTACAAGTCTGAGCATAGAAAGTTAATAGCGTGACGAAAATGCATTTCTCTCAACTTCTTTAATCCTTTTTCTTTCTATTCAGTATAATGCATTATCAAATAATTTCATATCTTCATAAACTTTTTTAACAGTAATTTTATACGCCTTATAATTTCGTTTGTGTGCAAAGATGTATAACAATCTCAACTGGGATCACGCATCGCATCACCATACCGTGCAGCCTTTAAGCTTTTCACTGCATGCAAAGCAGCATAAGGTAATCAAAATATGAACATTTTGATGTGGTGTATTTAAGGGTTGGCAATAGAGGTGGAGTCTTGAATAAACCGTGGCTCTGTGGTTACTTAAGCAGAACCACACACAGGCCTTTATTGCTACTCACATTCTTTGTCACAGAGAATGCTCAAGGAACTGATGCTAAAAGGCTTAAAGTAACCTGCTCTGGCTGAATGGATGAAAATCATTCTGTACTTTTATAAATGTTTCATACTGAAAAATGTAAAGGCTTAGAGTTGAAGGATGGACAAATAGGAAGCCTGAGTGCTTTTTTGTTCAGCAATGAGTTTTTTCTTTAGTATTCCTGTGCACGTCTGATTCAGATTAGACAATGTTCAACGAAAAAATCAAAATACAATTTCAAGAATAGATTGTTATAGTGCATAACTCTAGTTTATTTAAGTTCCAGCTGTCAAGCTTTATGATTCTTTTTACTTTAACCCTCGAAGCTGCATTTTTATTTAACTCCCTCTGCTTTCCTTATTCGCATACCCTTGCTTCTTTTTCATTATTACGCATAACCTTTACCAATCATATCGTTTGTCTGCTTTCTTAGTACTCTTCTATCTTGCAAGTTTATTTTGAGCTTTTAAAACGCATTTTAGTTACAGAAATCACAAGATATTGAGAATGTTGTGCCATGTGTGCATCTCAACGTTGCTTTCTACTAATTCTACTTCTCCTTTGGGTTCCCTTTCTGTAAAGTTTAGCTTAAAATTGACGAAGTGCATGAAAAAGAGGAGAAACTGCTGTCTCGCAATCACGAGGAATTGCATTAAGCAGTAAAACTTACATAGCGATACATCTCTAACCTTATTTTTTGCTTTACAGTTTCCCTGTTTCATACCCATTTAAAGGTTTACCCAATAGGCATACACCTATTAGTAATGTATGCATTTAAGTTATATTCTTGCATGTATCAGTTAGTATGCATATTTGTTTGCACGATGGTGTTTAATTTTACGTTCAACAAACAAACTAAACTATATCCGTTTTTACTATCATCATCAACATCATGATCGCAAGTTGGCTCTTGACTCCTCTTCTGAAAAGAGCTTGTTGCTTCTTTCTTCTCATCTGTACTTCATTCTCTGAGTAACTCTAACCCAACCACCTCCACCATTCAATTCAATATGTGCATGCACTCGGAATACAGGCGCATATTCTGCTTTCAGACGAGCTTATCATTATTATTATTAGGGTTGCATATTGTGTAAAGTAACTGGTATATTAACCGCTGCAATGTGTGCACAAGCAAAAGTCTGAAGCGAAGCAAAGAGTTTATCACCACATCACTAATCCCTTACTTTTACCATGTAGCAAGAGCCTTTATAGTTTGAGTGAGATACATTTTCCCGTACGTTCGTTGTACTCTTTTTTTTCCTCTCGAGAGCAGTTGCTGTTGCTGCTGGTGTCAATGGATTCATTCCATCCGCATATGATGATGATAAAATAAATATTCTGTCTAACCGTATTCATCTGCTTTCTGTGAGAGTTGAATGGGATACAGGCAGAGTATAATCATATTATAAATGCTACCATACAAGAATCTCATCATCAGAAACGTCTTCTTCAGGTACAGTGATTCTGATGTGATTCTGATTACCATGCAGTTGTGGTTGCAGCAGTACATTGGCAGTAATGCAACAGTCTACACTGCTAAATATTTTTCAGCATTGATGGCTAACACTTTCAAAAAGTGATGTGGTATGCAATAAACTATTAAAGTAACTACTTCTAAAGAAAAAAATATTCTAATTAAGAAAAAAGTACAATCAATTAATCATTTTTATCCTCAAAGCATTGTTTCCAACATAAGAGCACCTTCTTAATTAACAGGTACGTATAACGTGTGTAGCATTTTGATATAAAATTGTCAAAATAGTGTAGGTATTCGTACTTGTCTATATCGTTCAGAGTGATTGGTTTGTGTTTGGTAATAATAAAGAGTACGATATCGATATGTAATGCATTAATTAGTTGACATCAATAATAAGATTTGGCATAGAATTTGTGAAGAAGCAATTGGCCACACATAAAATGTGCTAAGTTTCTGTTATTGTTGTGGTTCGTTGATGTCGGATATGTGTGTTAATAAAAATTCTCATAAAGAATACAGTGGCGGATTCTACAATGAAACAATCAAATCAACATAGTACAAGTTTGGGTTTTACGTTAAATGCAACATTGTGTAAGACAAGAATTTTTGATTGATACGGCTGTGGAGAGAAACTCGTCTGTCTACTTTACTTCATCGTCCTCATATCATCATACATCTTAGTCACAATTCTATAAAAGTTAATACAAACTTTTATAAAAAGCCAGTAAATGAATGTATTCATGCTATACGCACATTAATAATATCAACTTCTTTAAACTCCCAGTAGTAAATAAATTCTCTTTGAGTTTAACTGTTCCAACGCTTACAAAGGTCAGAGAAGAATTAATCATATTGTTATTTAAATTCTAAATATTGTGCGTTGGCCATTGGTCATTTGAATATTAGTGAAGTGACCGACAAAAAAATGTTTTTATACATTTGTTTGTTACAGAATATCACCAAACGCATGAAGTACAATATAAGAGTTAAGTTCTGAAAACGGAGTATTTTCACGTGTTATGGTAGTTAGAGACTTCGCAGTGCGTTCATGAATATAGCTGATTAATTAGAAATAAAAACGTGGCACTTTTTATCAAAAATTTAAGTTGTGTTCACATAAACCGAGAACTAGGTCGCTAATTGCTCCATCAACTTCCGCAACACGTCCTATCGAGAAAAGGCTTAAATTAGCTCTCTTATGAAACAAGAACGGTACTGTTATTTACACAACGCAGATCGTAATTGCATCGCAATTTTATTAGAGCAGAGTATTTCACTCATTTTGCCAGCCAGCCTGTGATGCAAATTCACTTTGTGTCATAGTGTCATTCAAGTGACAGTTACTTTCCTTTATCCATGCACGCTTGAGATGCGCTGTTGAGCAGGCTAAATGAGAACACAATTTGAATGATTGATTCTCACTATTCAAACAACTCAGTTAATCAATACTGTTAAAGAATGTATGTTTTGCTTAGTTTGTTAAATAAGTATCATAAATATGGAACGATGCTCGTTATCTGAGCATTATCATCATAACTCGGCAAAATATATCGATATCGTTTCAATCGTAAAACCTCCTGGTCGCTGAGAACATTTACATAGCCTTCACCTCCTATATCTTTTTTGTCTCAGTCGGCCTATAGTTGTAATAATATCATTATTTAGGACGGATAAGGAAAATTTAATGACCTCTTAAGTGAGATACTTAAAATGGCAAAATTTCAAGTGTATTTTGTCTGATGCACTCTGCACAGTTTGCTAGTTTTGAATGACAAAAAAGGGTTTAAATTAAAAAAGATATTCAAATAATGCCAGCCATCTGTCAGCAAGGGAATCATTCTTTCCAAAAAGTAGCCCAAAGAGCTGCTTTTAAAGAACTCTAAACTCCAATAAAAAAGCAGCTGAGTGAATGCACACACCTGAAAGATCTGTCACTGTCCAAATGCTAAACTCTGATTTTTGCGATTGATGCGGCGGGATCAGTACTCAATACTGTCAGTACTACACTTCATTTGCCATTTTATTTACTGTGTTGTGTTTGTTGTGCATGAGAAAATCTAAAAACTGTTTGTGAAGCATTCTATTTTTTATAATTTTTAAAAATGACATGACATAACCGCAAAGTTGTCAACTGAAAGAATTTCCAGTGAAAACAGTCAAAATTCGTGGTAAAAAAATTGGTGCTTTCTTTGTTTGATAGACTCTTACTATTATTTTTTGCGATTTGAATAGATCACCTGTCACATTCACATCGTAAGAAATAAAAAATCACCTGTCTCAAAAGATATTCGTCCATAGCTTCGTCAATTTCACATAGTAGTTAACACCACCGGGATAAACTGAGGAAAGTGAGGAAGTTTAAGTGTGCCAATTCGATTGAAAAATCACAATATTATTGGAAAGAGCGACTAGCGACTTAATGAAAATTTGAAAAAGTCCAAAGTGGTGTCCTCATTTTTAATGTAAAAGTACGCCATTCCAGTCTTAAGTTTAGGAAAAGGTCAGGCCTATAGACGCAGTGACGCAGTACCTACTCAAGTTATAGATGTATGACGTAGTTCATCAAACAAATAATTCAAAACACCTCATTCCGTCTGCATACGAGACGGTATACACAGCACGTAGAAAGTGGACAAAAATAAAACGCAGAAGGGAAAGTTATGAGAATCCAATGCAATTCAGAGGTAGGAGTAAAAGCATGTGAATTTTGTCAGACTGGGACATCTGGAACTTTCACAACCTCTGCTAATACTTTATGAGGTGCTCGGACTCGGAGAAATGCGTTCCACGTTCCAGACTGTCTTTTTATTGTAGTGGCAAAAATATTTCCAGTTTAAATAATAACTTACTTCTTTGGAGAATATAATGAAAATTTCTAGAGCCAAAGTAGGAAATATATGNTTGTAGTGGCAAAAATATTTCCAGTTTAAATAATAACTTACTTCTTTGGAGAATATAATGAAAATTTCTAGAGCCAAAGTAGGAAATATATGCGATGAAACTAATGCATTAATATATAGTAAACGGGAACAGTTTGGACTCTTTCACTCTTTTGAGTTTGTGAAAAATGCTGGTCGATCGTCCTTCAGATGGTTCTCCTCAGCTCATTGAGAAGAAGTAGCGAACAGACAGAATCACGTTCATCTTTCTTATTGTTATTATTAGTAAACAAACAAAGTTGTTTTTGGTAAACATCTAAAATAAATACCAGTTGACTGGAGCGCACTTTTACGTGGGCACAAAGCCGAGCAGATGCGTGTGTGCCAAAATTGTTGAAGTAGTATAACATGAATTCAGGTTCCATATTAAAGAACTTCCATGATGCTACCAATTGGAGTAAAAAGATAAAAATGAGATTCTATGATTGATTAATGAATTATCAGCTCATTGAGAAGAAGTAGCGAACAGACAGAATCACGTTCATCTTTCTTATTGTTATTATTGGTAAACAAACAAAGTTGTTTTTGGTAAACATCTAAAATAAATACCAGTTGACTGGATCGCACTTTTACGTGGGCACAAAGCCGAGCAGATGCATGTGTGCCAAAATTGTTAGAGTAGTATAACATGAATTCAGGTGTTCCATATTAAAGAACTTCCATGATGCTACCAATTGGAGTAAAAAGATAAAAATGAGATTCTATGATTGATTAATGAATTTTTGTTCTTTTCTTTTCTTGGTTTCTTTTTTGTAGGTGTTTGACGTACGACAGTAGTGAAAGCAGAAAGTAACGGGAATGAAGTCGTTTCGTAATAATTTGACGGATAAGCAAACTGTGGTTAACCAATTGTATACCTCTCTGCCCAACTCAATAATAAATACACGGAGAAAGTTATTGCTTAGACCTACCGAGCAATTTGACTACTGCTAATCCCTCTGCAGCTCTTTCCCATACTACAACTTTTACCTACTTTCATTTGACGTCTAACGATACATAACTGGAACTGGAAAGCAGACGGAGTGCATCGGCCAACAGCCAGCATTTTCGATCGATCAACTTCCTTTTCTTTCTATCTGAGTGGAGTAGTGCTCGCTCATCGGTCGCACGTCGCACATGGACACAATCGTGTACATAACGTGTATAGTAGCATGGAACAATCGTGAAATCCTATGATAATGAATGTATGTACATGTGTAGTAGGAATAGCAATATTCGGCGAATATTCCTCTATTGTATTGTATCGTATTAGTTTTTTGAAATATGCTGGAGTTGTGCAATAGTAATTGGTTCTGAACTCGATAGAAAATACGCTTTTCCACTTGGAGGATAGCTTTGTGAATTAAAACTGCAAAATTTGGGAGGGCATCAGGCACGTACTTGAATACCCCAGTCTGCGTTGTGCGATACAAAAATGCTATTAACCTTGTGGGAATGTACCTTTCTCAGATTTGCGTGCTGTTTGCCCTTGATTCAGAGTAATGGCCTGTGTAATTTATGAATTCAAAAAGTGTTTGCCCATCATCTAAAATTGGCATAAAATGACAAACTTGGAGAAATATACTTTCCAATCATGCCACAGGAGTCATCAAAATCAATGAAAGTTTATATAAGGAAAATTATATTGCAGTTGCGGTTGAATTGAACTCATTTTGAACAGTCTTTGAATTAACAAAGCTCAGTTTAGTTTTGACTATAAACTTGTACTTACGTTTTGGCAATTCCAATAAATAACTTTGTGCTACTAGCTAATTAATTTAATTCTAAGCGTAGTGAAAGGTGAATCGGAAAGAAAGTGGTGCTCCGAAGTTGATCGTCTGGAGGAATATTGTAAAAGTACACATTGCTGAAAAAAATATAGTACGATACACTTTTTACGTTCAAATAAATTGCTGAGTCAGAGGTAATTAAAATGGAATTTTTTCCGAATATCCCTAAATACCCTTAAATATACGGGGAAAACTAAAATTAAATTCATTATTTTATTTCAGGTGCATTATCAACGGCTGACGGATCCTTCTCGGGCAACTACATTAAATAGTTTTGACTTTAAGTAGTCCTTACACGGAATAACCGACTCACACCTTTCATCTTGGTGCTTTTCATCCAGGAAATACCAATCAAGCTGTTGTATTTCATCTTCACAACTCACTTTGAGATAATGTAAACTGTAAACTATTCAATTTGTCGACAATCAACATTTAAACTTGTCTATATGCACAGAAATTCTTTTTGTTTACTGAATGGTACTTCCCACCTTGTATTTAAATATTAAATCAATATACGTAACAGTACCTTAATATTCCGTTAATATTTGAAATCAATCTTAAAATCGTAATCACATCCAACCTCCAGTAAATTTAAGGTTCAGTAGTCCGCAGTTGCAAAGCTCAGCTTCTGCTCAGTCATTTAATGTTTCATGCAGTGTAAAAACTGTGCGCATTTAATAAATGTCAAAAACTAACTCTGTGCTATTCTACAAGAAGAAAACGTGAAGATCAAACCTAATACAGATCTCAGGCCTATTTTCGTCTGTATTCTTTAACAAAGTAATTTTGGTGCCGCCGTAACTTAAGGGAGAGGAAATTGATTTTTGTCGAATATCTCTACGGTTGAATTTGAATGAAGAATTCCAAACATGAAGCCAAGAAAATAGCGACTACTGAATAACGTTCTCAATTATTCAATATATTTTTGGAAAGCTCACTTAACATCGATGGACGATTTTTCTGATTCAAGTAAGTGAACCTAATTTTTGCCAATTCTTGTAGAATTAGAATTAATGTGCTGAATGTATCAGTAATTCAGTACATAAACCAAAAACTCACTAAAAGCGTCGACAATTACCCGTATAGATCTCAAGTGAATTAGTAAATGTTTACGTTTCTTCGATGAAATGATGCATCGTTGATGGATTAATGAATTCAGTCTGTGAAAAACAATGCAATGTAAAGGTGATATCTCTTATCATCTATATTTAGGAGCATATTTAAATAAATATCTTTAAACTAACATGCCGACTAACAACAATATTAGAAAGCAGACCTTTGTTCATCAATCCAACTTGCCGCATCTTCACTCTTGCTTTGCATTTTTGTTGGAGACTGAGCGTGTCTTTACTATGGAATATTAAAGTTATGGAAAGATTTTTAATTCAATTCAGATTAAGATTTATAGTTTTAATACGAGACCCAATGTCACCTCCACTGCTAGTTAATAGTATGGCTGAATAAAATGTAATGCTGTGTCGGATCACGTCCACGTTCAGCACTATCGGATAAAAAGTAGTCGGTAAATCTTTCCATTCTCTCAATGATCTTATTAAGAAGTAATACATATTCAAGTAAGCTTAGTGAGAAAATGATATGCATGTAAATTGGACTGGAACACAAAAATATCATTAATATGCAAATGGACTCCTACGTTATTTTCATTCCTGATTTCATTCATTATAATGCCAATGAATTAGTTGCACAAAGATTGATTGACAGACACTTAATATGTACACTCAGCAGCATCTGATTTTACTCAATAGCCGCGGTTACATAAGTGTCCACTTGATTTATTAGACTCCGGTAATTCTCGGCGAATTTGTGTAAAACTCAGTATAGACCAATACTTTTTGAATTAAAGATTTCCTCGATTGAAGTGCAATTAAGTTTTGAGTTCTGATTGACTGGTGTTTCCTCTGTTGTGCGAAATTGTTTAAATCAAAGAAGTTGCAGTAGAGAGAGGTTAGATTAAAAACTCCCTAACTGGAGGAACTTTTCTTCTTTCATTTGTGCAGTGTACCATGGTAGAAATACTCTGTTGAAAAACAATTCTACAATCAAACATCGCTTTTGGTAAATGTATTCACGATGGGATTATTTTAACGTTCCATTAACATAATCTTAATTCACTTTTTCTATGGGTGGGCGGAGTGAGCAGTATTGTCATATAGAAGATTGTCAAATAAGAAATGGGGTAATGCTTCGATTACAAACATTATATTAACAAATTACTTTTCTTATTTCGACTTCGCAAATCAGACTCACAAATCTCCTTGCTACAGGTCATGGCCGTGTGACTTACAACGACCTTCAAAGCAAAGCGGCGCAATATAAAATGCGGTTTCTGGTTAGTTCTGTTTCTGATGCGGTGTTGACATTCTCAGCTACATGGAAATTTTCCAGAATTACAATTTTGGTGAAAATCGAAAAAGTTGTTCACAAAAATAATAAATCCAGGCATCATATCAGAGAAAATAGAAGAAAAAATACTCAACAAACTTACATAAATATGAGAAAACTTCTCGTTCCTATTAAAGAAAGATACATTATTTATTATTTACTCCAAAACTTTCCCCTACCAAAACATTCAATTGACATTACGCAAATCTTAAATGCCCTAACTTGAAGTTTAGTTCGGATGGCATTGGTGGCACACGACATCATTTCAGTAGTGATCGAGTTTGGAACCGTCACAGACGTTTTGTGGGCCGTTTCCTCAATAAGAATTAATAGCTTCCAAAATTATTTTCGGTCTTCCTTTTCTCTGTTTTCGTTTTTTATTTTTATCTTCTTATCTTATCTTACTTTCAACACTTTCTATTATCGAAAGTTTTGATTTGAAACTATTAAATCATTAACTTTATTAAATTTATCATACCTATTAAATAATTTAATAATAATTTTAAATTAGTCCAGTACGGCAAAGTCATTGACCAGACGAAGCGGTCAATTTTATTTATTCAACCTCATATTTTCAATAATGATTCCATAATTATCCAAGTATTAAATTCAAATTGAAATGTTCACTGACCAATGCAGTGACAAGTGATTGACTGGTTTGTATTGATTGAAACAGAAACGTCAGACTTGTTTTAGGGATCTAGTCTTTAAGCTTTTTATCAATACGAAATAAACCATAGCTTCTGCGGTAGCCGTATTGCCTACACGAATTGTGGCTGTCATCCAGTAGATGTAGATTCAATGCCAGTGGAGAAAGTTCACTATTTTATTCAACGATTCAGCAATGTAATGTGGTATGGAAATAAACGTTTGTGCTTTTAGTAGTGTTAGTGACTAGTGATGTGGTCAATTGTGGCTGGTGGGTACCTTAATTCTTGAGGATTTATAAAAACGCTGGTCTTTTACTTTCAGTGAAGCAATTTGCTTCAAGCAAGTACTTCTTTGATTACCCACGTATAAAATGTGATATCACCAGTCACTCTACCCACTGAAAGGTACATATACCGCAAACATGTTTCTGAAGTAAGATCATGAAATAAAATTGTTTGTAGAACCCAGTTAGAACAGCTATCTTTACCGGATTATCTATCCTTGGTGGTTATTTTGGAAATGAGTTATCAATACGCAGTACTTCGACATTCAGGTGATGAATTATAATTATTAGTGGACAAAATCAGTGACCTAACATGTAGCTTTAACAAAGGAGTTAATTTTTACAATAGGTTTGCTGCCTGCGAAAATAAAATGAGTTTTTATTATTATAGTCACATGCTAAACTGAATATAAATCATCTTTGGAATTACATATAGTTGCATTCAGGATATTGTGTTTCAACTTTCATATTTTTGTTGAAAACACAAGGCTTAACATACAATGCATGGATAATTCGTGAAGAAGTATCTAATGTGGAAAATTAAACAATTTATTCAAAGTTTTTAATTAATTAAATGGAGACAGCATCCTTAACTTATTCTTTAGTTTTAAATTGGACTTCAGATTCACTATTTCCAGGGTCGATAAATAATTGATCATGTGTATTAGATTCTGACTGCGTTTACTTATCTGTAATTTTACTCTGTCTGATTACATTTTCGTTTATGCCTTCCACACATTATTCAATAGTTATTCAGTAAAATGGATATTGTAATTTTTACGTCCAAATTGTCGGCTTCTGTGCTGCGTAATCCCTTTGGAAAAAATTTAGGAATAATGGGCACAGACTCATACATATTACTTTAAATAAGTTAGTGATAATATATATTTCTCACATTTTTAGTTCTAACTAGGGAATTCGAGTAATGAAGTCTAACTTCAGGAGAGCATTTTGTATACGCACGTAATATTTTATTACTGCAATGTTATGTCACATAACTTATGTGTTTTTATTTTGACACTGCAAAACCAATCCAAAGACAGATCAATATTTTTCCTCAGAACCAGATATTTCTTGATTATGCAGTGCACACATTATTTGCGCCGTGTAACAACGGATGAGCACAGTATTGCTGCCTGTGACGTGAGTGATAAAATATGGTAAACTTGCATTTGCGCATATTGTTACTTCGTGTCTTTGTTGGAAAGCCAGACGAATATTGATGATTGTTCGAAATGGTAGTTACGTGAGACGACACATGCTATTGCGGTACAAAAACTTCTAAAAGAATCACTTCTACATTTTTCTATATTATATGACGGAGATTTAGTACTAAATTAAACAGATTACAAAGCTTCTGTGTAATTTCTTTATCAGTAATTAAATGGTTTAGGTAAGGTATTTTAATTACCCCTCCATGGCGTGCGCGTCGTAAGCAGACGTGTAACAAGTGGGGTGTTAGAAACGTACTAGAACGTCTAAACAGATGTTTATTAGTTTTAATACCAATTGTTTTATACTTTGTTTAATATATCTTCGCTTTTGCTGCTTGCATCCGTCTGTCTATTTATTGATTACATTGAGTAATATGTAGAAGATGTGTCAATATGTACCTTAAAACTTTAAAAAATCGTTTGAATATTGCGGCTTTCATTTCATATTTTAATCCACTCATCGTCAGCGAATAGGACGAGTCTTTACCTCTGTTATCGACCGGAAGCACAAAAGATAATTGTAGGTAAATTGAAAATCATTATGACAAACCTTTGGTTCTCAGATTAGTATAAATCGAACCCTTAGATAAATGATTGGTGTGTCGGTCTCAGTGACTAGAACTCTGTAATTACTGTTTTCTCCTGACTTATCTTATTCTTAATGATAGTATTAATATGCCACAATTCATTAAATGTACATACAAAGCAATCATCATCATTTTCATTACAATGGACCATAAAGCCGTAGTTTGCAGCTTGAGACAGGAAAGGATGGCTTCGGACCTGAAACATTTTTGGTAGGAAATAAAAAATCGTGCTTAGATATGCATTTTGTACCGACAATTACAGTTTGTCGTCACCACTTTTTTATTATCCCACAAATGCAAACATAAAAAATAAATCTGCTAACACGACGCGGATAAGTAGAAATAATTATGTTGGTCTAATTGTAAGATGAAGTTATTCCAGAAAAAGTGGTATCATCAACAGAATCAATTGACGAAGTTTCCTCATATTTATTACTTCGTTTGCCCCAATTTCACAGAGAATTATGAAACTGTGACCAAATCGTAGGTCGTCTTTTAATCTTACAGTGTAACAGTGATTGGGTTAGCTTAGGAAATTAGATTACATTGTACCATTTTATGTATTTTAGACCAGTTTGACATTAAACATTAAAGTTACAAATTGTTCCTGCGACGTGATTTATATCATTCCTGGATCTTTGGGCTAGAAGAATCAGATGTGGCAATATACAACCAACTGTTGTACGACAAACAAGAAGAGCAGAAAAGTAATTTTCAATTTCAACTGTTATATTCATTCAGTAGACTTTGTACATCAACCTTCAAAACTTTATATTATGCGTCTGTTGTTGAAGTAACTCCAACGATTTCCATATTCTTGCATGTACACATGCGTTATCACTGTCCTTCCAAAAACGAGAAATCCTCTGATTCAGCACATTCTGTCTCAACTACTCCCTTCTCTTTAAAACGCTGGAAGATAGTTATTTGTAGGTTGAATAAGAATATTGCTCAGTGATTATGTACTGATTCTTCAAATATGACTGAAAGAGAAGACCAAATGTTTAAGAATAATGTGAAGTGAGTAAAGTGGCTTTATTTACTCATGTCATCCTTTTCCTTTTGATTCTCACATTTCATTAATACAGAATTGGATGTCATGAAAATCATAAAAACGTGTTTTATGGGTTTATCTTTTTCACAAGAATGTCACCACGCACGAGTCATCGTCCACAGTGAAACTTAAAGAGATATAGTTACAGCTGAACTACGGACATGCTCCTATGTACTCCTTCTCTGACTCGTACTCTTTCGTGATTATCAAATGTCCTATTGATATTATCAGTTTGGTTATGATCAATTTTTGCTTGTAACTTCAAGAACTCGGTCAGTCGGTACTTGTTTCATGTCCTCAATTCTCCTGTGTTCTGAGGAGAATATTTTAGTCATTGATTCCGAAAGTGCGTCTGGTATGGTTAAAGCTGTGGTCATAATCGTGAATCCGAAACCACATAGAGGAAAATGAAGCCCTTTTCATTTCAACACAACCATACAATCTTTTTAATACTTTGACCTTAAGTTGGGAAATCCGATGACTGAATTTGTTTTTATTACACGGTCTGGAAATAACCTCAGAATGTTTTCAGTTTAATGTATAGTTTGCGTTTGGCGTGGTATAGACTGACTTGGATTATCCTTTTAGTTAGTTAGGTTAACTTTATGTAAGTAATACAAAGGTGGCAGTGCACACATTATTAGTCGCCATTCTTTATTTATTCTCAAGATGACAGTTACCTTTGTGTACATAACGTCTGGAATACCTTAATTACTCAGACATCGCACGTGTTTTTTTTTCTTCTCGTTCTTCAAAATGTCATCTTACTCTCAGTTTTTTGGTTCTGCTACTGTTGGATGTGATTTTCCTTTCCTTTCTCCAGCCGCCTCCACAACTAGAACAATGGACCCAACTAACTTTTACGACAACAATAATGGCCTGTATCTAAACTACGGTATGTCATTGTGTATGTATCTTAACCTCAACACTAATTTTTAATCTAAAATGTGAGGCGTGTTCTGTTTGAATTCAAACTTACCCCAACTTTCAACTTGGAAGTTAGCTGGGATTGGGCTAATTGCGTGGTGTGTATTACTAGCGCTTGTGCTTTTTTATCACATAATCATTTTCTTACAGTTTTAAAAATAAATTGGAAAAGGCACAATCCAGAAATTCTGGACAAGAATGACACTTATAAAAGAATATCATGCTTTGAGTAACGGACTAGTCATTCATAGCTGTGCTGTTATTAATATATGGCGTATACGCTTAAAGCCTTACATAACAGTATAAGTAGATTACTTCTAATGTGTTTGATTCGCCGTACTAAAAATTTAAACGCTTCTAATTGTAATGAAAGGTTATTTGAAAGTTGAAACATTGAAAGACCTTGACTTTTAGATAAAAGCGTATATAAATTCAAATGCTGAAGTGGGACTTGGCGAAATTTAACTCTTTCTCACATATTTACATATATTTACTGGCATGTGGAAGTACAGGAGCACGTGCTAGTTTAGGATTGTCAAATATAAATTTATCACTAGACTTCCAGCATTGGACAATTAAAGAAAGTGTCTCAAAATATATGTTGGTTGTATAAAAGCCTCCTAATGCAAATCTTTTTTTTTGTGATAAAATCCTTGCTCCGTTACCAGTTACCACTGAACAACTGAAGTCACATTGTATTACGTTGTCTAAATGCTACATATGTGTAACATTTTATTTGCATCTGCAAATGAAATAAATGCTTTCATGGTAGGTCGTATATACATCGACGCAACTCGGACTCTGCTGAATTTTAAGCAAGTTGGAGGGGTTTAAACAATTTATAGAGTTTCTCATGTTTAATGTTTAATCTCAATTTTACAAGTGTGACCTTCTGCTATTAAGTTGAATGTGCTAAAAGTATGTTGCGGTAGAGCAGGTAGTAGCTAAAAGCGTTCCAAAACCGATAAGACTCTTTTAGTGTGAGTGACTCGGTAGTCCGTAGCACGTTGATTATCAATAATGAACACTGAAGGTTAATAAACGGCATGCCACGTACATAAAGTTAATAGTACTCTTTAGTAAGTGTGAGTGACTCGGTAGTCCGTAGCACGTTGATTATCAATAATGAACACTGAAGGTTAATAAACGGCATGCCACGTACATAAAGTTAATGTTAATAGTACTCTTTAGTAATGTGACGTGTGACATGCACACGATGGCAATCCACGATATTGATCACAGTACTATTTGCAACTGTATATTATGTATAAAATATATAAAATGACTTATTGACTATTTCACTTTATACGCAAAACAAAGCAACTTCATGCAAGTCTTAAGTTATAAGAATTACAGTTATACTACCTTACTTTGGTGAAAGGCTGTTTGTTTTATAACTTGGCCCTTGCAGCTGTAACTCATGATTATGGTTAACGGTTAACTCTGTTAATATTTATTTATAAATTCCAATTTTATTTCTACAAAACATACTTGGTTTAGTTTTAGTTTTGCTGATTTGCCACAGACCAGATCAGCTTTGACATGTGGGCAGAAACCCACATAGCAAATGCATTCAAGTAAAATATTTCGGATGTTGACAATATAGGTAAGTCAGTGATGAAGGTGGAAAAAGAGACCCAATCAACTTACTGTTTATAGACTAGAAGTTTTAGTGGCATGCGAGGTTCAGTGCAATGTAATGTTGCAAACCAGATCTGATTTCTCGGTTTACTCAGCATTGAGATAAAATATAAACAAACTCATGTAACATGTGTAAAAACTACTAAAAACCGAATCGTAATTCCACCCCATGCTAAGATTGAGGAAAATAGTCAGAGGGCAAACAGTGGCTGTCAGCGTTTCCACCATAAAACTAATCTGCCAGAGTATATTAACCCTAAACTTCAAAAACACACCGAATCCATCAGTTTTAATGTTCACCCACCTCGCTTTTTCTTCGTCTTTTTGCTCTGCTGAAATTTGAAGGACGTTTCATGGTACACCGCCATAATTATTTTCTGCTAGGTTGCAGTGTAGACGTCGCCGTGTTGTTAGAATGTACAACAAAGCAAAATTATGGAAAGCAGCGATTTTGGACATATTTTATGTACGCAGTTTCTACATTTCAGTATTTTGCATTTATCAGACCGCACACCACTACAGCGCATACGTTTTGCCGTTGGCAATGCTACAGCGCCTTTGTTGTTTCTGTGGAGCATTTAGGGTTTTGGTAATTGTAAATTTAGAGAGAAGATTTCACCTAAGAAATGGATGTTTGTCATGTTATGTAAGCAGTTAGGCAAATGCATGTAGGATTTTAATGTATTATTCAAACTCAGGGCTTCGTGTTTATCGTTGATATATTTCTTATACAAGAATTGTTATTCTGTTACTGTTGCGTTTTTAAAAAACTTCAAAGGGATGAATGATTTCGGTGCGATATTAGAAAATATCTTTCATTTGTACGGGAATATTGTGATTACTAATTGTTTATAAATAACACAGACTTATGCATTTATCGATTCTTGTTTAATA
The DNA here is from genome assembly GCA_021029165.1 of Cyphoderus albinus. Classification (NCBI taxonomy): domain Eukaryota; kingdom Metazoa; phylum Arthropoda; class Collembola; order Entomobryomorpha; family Paronellidae; genus Cyphoderus; species Cyphoderus albinus. The sequence continues at coordinate 23,030 of VYYJ01001769.1, forward strand.
ATTTGTAAGATATTAAAATGGCATTGCGTTTTAGGAATTTATAGTACTCATATAGCAAAATTAATACAAAACAAAACGGGCTACACATCAAATGGCATTTTGAAGTTTCATTTCGAGTAAAGGTCGAAACTTTTTGTTGGAACATTAGTCAACATTATGCACTTATCCTACATAGTTTCCTGTTGACCGTTAAGTTATAGTGGCAAAGAAAACGTAATAGTTCAGGCGAATCAGGCGTATCAATATTCGTAACCACTCTATTGCACTATTATTACTCTTTATTTAGAATCGGAACAAAGAAAAAGGTTGAAACGATCCTTGTATTGTTTTCAAAACGACCAGGAACCTATTTTTACAGTTTACCTCGAAAACAATAAAATGGATTGCATGATTATAATCAATTCATTTCATTAATATCATTTCCTCACATTAAACTGCTGCTTCCCTTATTTTCATTCAAACATGCGAAACGTTTCTTAAGAAAAAGGTTACGGTGGAATGCATAATGCATTCGTAGAAAATAAATTCCGTTTCCATCTGTTGTTTTCTTTTCCTCTGTTATTTTGCCAGCTTAGCGTAACATCAAACGCACAGTGTGAGCAGTGAGCAGCGTGTAGGGAGAGAAGAAAATGTAATGTCTATTTGGGGATATTTTCTTTTCCTCTGTTATTTTGCCAGCTTAGCGTAACATCAAACGCACAGTGTGAGCAGTGAGCAGCGTGTAGGGAGAGAAGAAAATGTAATGTCTATTTGGGGTGCAAATGAAGCACCATAAGCCATAATGAAGAAAATTGTGTTGTTGTAACCGAAAGTGATAGTAAAGAGATGCGTCGAAAAAATCTCTCCTCTACAAAAATTGTAGGACGTATTTCGCTTCTGGCGAAAAAGGAATTTGCACCTATTCGCCTCCCACCGGGGGCCGTACGTTTTAGTTATGACCATGTTGCTGATATAGTCCTGTTCATATATTTACTACTATATGCTTAAAGAGTTGTGCTCAGCTCTTTCTTACTTGACCAAAAGCCGATCCTGTCTTTGTTTCGATTTTGTAGCCGAGCTGAATTGTAGAGAAATCAGCTTCAGCTCCGTATCCAACTAGGTAAGTTTAACAAAGTTACCAAATAACGTGACGTGAGAGCTCGCATTCGTCCTGGATTGTTCAGTTTATACATCCAAGGTACCCACGCATCATGATTTGATCACTGGAAAATACATATTAACATTCAGGGAATATATATCGAGTTAAAATTACAATACTCGTTGCATTATATTAAATGTACAGACTGTCTCAGAATAAACAATATATATTTAATAGAACTGCGCATGTTACTTAATTTTCTCGATGTGTTTGTTTCAACAAAGACTCGAAAGTATGGAATAGGGACATTAACTCCTTACGCCAATCATGCATTATTGATGTATCCGTTTGTAGCTTCTACACGGCGAAAAAGCCGCAGAAAAGCTTTTGCGAAGCAAAAAATAAAAATAAAGTGAGTGTAAGAAGGCCAAAACCCGATCTGTATGCAAATAAAGCTTCATCCAGAGAAAAGGCACGCTGAAAATACTGTATTTAACGGCGACTGGTGACGCTGACGCTATAATTTATTTATACCTACGCTTTATTACAGGGTGAACTTGGCTTCTTTGTAGCGTTATAACATTTTGGTGTTAATATATTATGTATGTATGGAACTGGAACTGGTACTATTCTCTAGATTGGTGCGAGCTCATTTAAACCGTAATGCGAAGTATAACTTTGTAGTTATGCTTGATAAAGGGGTCTTCGCTCCCATTTAATAACGAAATTAAACTAACTTGACATGCAAAGTTACTTTGCGGAACCAAATTATAAATGGGCTACAAATGTATTTAAATTTGAACCTACCTACATTCCTTGATGAAGTAAAATATATTTATACTAGTATTTGATTTCAAAGTTCATAAGGGAGAAATTCTTGATAATATTGCATCGATCGGGTTTCATCCCAATGCCTTCCCTTTTACTGTCATAGGCAAAATAGGTTATTGTGGAGAGGTCAAGAGGTACAAAAGCGATTGACAATTGACACGTTGTTTTACTTTAAAATGCAATGCGTATACCTACTACAAAGTAGATAGTTCTAGTATTACAATACTAACATTTACCTCTCCAATCAACTTCCAAATGTGGAGTTTGCGAAGTCAAGTCGGACATTTTATGTCATTTGGACAAATTTTGTTTGTAATCAATCGGCTCAATGCATTTATCAGGCCGAGTTCAACTAGTTTAAACAGTTTATAAACTGCAAAATAAAAATTTCTCTTTCAATTCCATTGAGAATATACAAAATAACTGAACGATTATTCCCCCGCTCTTGCACGTACAAAAAGTGAGAATTATTATAACACATATTTCGGCTTTTGAGGAGGAAAACTTTTTACTATGAAAATAAAAAGAACAAGCGTTCACTACTTTTCTACTAGCATTATAAAATTCGAGCTAAATAAAATTGATTATGGAAGGGAGCAACTGTCAGACGCTCACTAAGGTTTATCACCTACAATCAGTCGTACTGGTATTTGAGTTTGTAGTGAGGTATTTTACATTTTATACTTCATATTCCCTGAAAAACCTGCGTAGAGTAAATGCTAAGTATATATACTCAGTTAATTATACACATTTCTCATGTGCGAAAAGCTCAAGGTCAGCCGACCGCTGCCTGCTAATACAAATACTGCAATGTTTGTTGCTGGTTTAGTGAGGTTAGTCCATTACACGTTCGTTCCTCCTGTGAAATGTGAGTCGTCGATTGATTTGATAAATGATGATGATATAATGTTGCCTTTGCCTTCATTGTGTTGTGCTATTCACCTATCCTTCCCAAAATATATTACGTAGTTTCGTGGTTGTCATGTTTGCCGTATTTAAAGAGCAACGTGACAGCAGCGCAACACTACCGCAGTTTTGAGCGAAGCCTTAGTCATGAGAAAGTGAACAACGCTAATAACAACGTAAAAATAAACGTTGCAAAGCAAGCGGCTCGTCGACGTGAGCATTTCCATACTGCGTGGTCCACCTAAATTTTTTGCATTTGACTTGAATAATAGTACAAAGGTGTTCCAACAATTTTCCCAGGTAACTAGTTGAACAAAGTGAAGAAAGAAACCACCTCTAGTTTCAGATGGAGCAACTTTAGTCGTTGTCTTCGGTATAAAATATTGTGTATGTGTATCTTTTGTATTTACAATCAGGAATTGCTTTACGAATAAGAAACTAATAGTAAAAATTCAAGAGATGTGTACAAGTTTCTCATTATATGAATATTGCGAAAGTCAAATGTAACAATATATATGCAATGTTAGCTTGGTGTGTGTAACTCTACTTGTATTTGCATAAGATAATGAATGAACTTGGTACTGGTTATATTTAAAAAAAATAGTTTTAGGTTTTCCGTGTAAACTCAATACAGTTTGCAGCATGTTTTGAAGCGGTAGAAAAGCACATGTACTACGACCTACCACCACGGTTTATATTTTCGCACTGCTTTCATATAATGTTCAATGTCTTCAAATGTCGTGTTTATTTTGGAACAGAAACTGCATTGGCAATTCTTCACTACATACCAAATTCTGCTATTCCTTTCATGCTCAGATGAATAATGTAGTCTCAAATGCAGTGAACTTCTGCATTGGTCTGGTCTGTCTGTATATACATACGCAAGTTGACGGGTTCAATTCTCTCGTGCTTCTCTTCTGGATCGACTTTTTGTTATTTGTGGCTAAGTTATGCATGCACATTAAAAATCTTTTTGTGCTATTATAGTATGCTAGACTAGACTATTATTTGCAATGTCTATAGTAGCGTGCCAGTAGTTGTTTGGTTGTATTTTAGGTTGAAGTGGCACTGGTTTACCAGTAGAAAAGAGCAACCAACTCGTTTTTATCAAAACACAATAGTAAACTCATTCAAGAGCAAGGTGGACGCAAAAGTGTATCCAGTCATTGAGGTAACGTAACAAGTTTTTGCAGTAGTCTTCATACAACGTAGTCGTCGAATCAGATCCATGATTCCATCATAATACAATTTATCCAGGACATTGATTTGCGATTTTCAGCATTCTATACTTTTTCTACAGCAATGAGCATAAAAAGTACAACCATCATTATTTTGCGAGTAGACAAACTTAGTGTAATATTATTACATCCAGACACACGTTCTGTACGTTTCAGTGTAGTAGTATCGCAAAAATGAAGATA